>JAOXNR010047457.1:0-18479 GCA_028571225.1 Parsonsia alboflavescens | reverse complement strand
GACGTCGCCAATCCTCATCAGCCCGCGGAGCTAAACAAATTCGACGTAAAACCAAGCTCTCTCCTCTTACATCCTCTCGTGCCACGACGTACTCTTCCCCCTCTGCCGTCTCAGCATCTTCGAACTCTCCGACATAGTCATTTGCTAGTCCTTCCTGGATCAATAATTGCGACTTTAGCCGGGGACATTCATAAGAATAATGCCCCTTCTGTTGGCACCGGTGGGAGATGATATTTGCTTTGTTGACCAGTGGATGCGTTTGCTGTGGCTCCGTTCCCTGGCTCAACTGCCCTGAACTTCGTCCTTGTTGAGTAGGCGGATTGAAAACCTTTGACAAAGAAGATGACGCAGGGCTGTTTGCCGCCAGATTCCGCGGAAGAGTAGGGTATCCTCTGCCGAATGTTACTGCCCTTCTGCTAGCAAGCGTCAAGCTCTCTTCCACCACTCTCGTCTTTATCTGTACATCCGTAACATTACTGAAAGAATGCACTTGCAGGGTGTCCTGGATGGCTGGTCAGAGGCCATGTAAATAGCGGGCTACAAGTTGCTCCTGTGTCTGACGGAGTTGATTTTGTGGTACCAGCCAGTAAAATTCCAAAGTATATTCTTCTACACTTTTCGTCCCTTGTGTTAGACTCTGTAAATTTCAAAACAAGGTTTGACGATAATTGAATGGTAAAAACTCCTGCCGCATCTCTCTTCAGTTTGTTCCAATCGTCCAAAACAGGCATCCCATCCAAATATCGCTGATCCCAAAATGACTGCCACCATGCTGCAGCTGTATCTTTGAATCTGATCGCGACCAGCCCTACCTTCTTATCCTTAGGGACTTCTCTCAGCGAGAACAATTCATCCACGGTGCTCAACAAATCCAAAAATTCTTCCGACGCCAAACTCCCGGTAAATCGCTGAATCTCAAGTTTAATTCCTGAATCCCATCGCGGCATGTGATCAGATAAAGTAACTTTGGAAGCATGCAGGAAAATTGGTAAAGGTCAAGTACCTTCCTCGAAATAATCATTCACAAGCTGAGGAAACATTTTGACAAAAGCATTTGTGCCCAAGAACGAAGGAATACCTTCTGGAGACACTAGAGCTCGAGGGGTGATGTCTAGGTTCTCCTCGACCTCGAGATAGCCTCAACAAGAGCTTTCCCCTTCAGTGCTGGGCCTTCATCAGCTTGGCCAACCTGTGTCAGGGTCTCAGCGGCAGCGACCTCTTCAGAGGAAGCCTGTTTTTGGTTGTCTTGCTACTAGGGGAGAGGAGCAGCCAACTCTGGATGATACAAATTAGCATCAAAATCTGAGTTAGTCCTTATCCCCAGATTGTGCCCCTTAAGTTTATCCACCACCTCGGTATACAGGGAGACCGGCTGGGCCTCAATTGAGACTACACGTACTCCTGGAAAGCGGGGACTTCCTCTAGCCTTTCCAGCACTAAGTTGCCTTCCTCGTCGCAGAGCCCCTAGAATACATCCAACTTAGCCTCGAGGGTCTTGATATGCTCTTTTTGCTCGGTTGCCTTTTTCTCAGCCATATCCAGAACCTTGGAGATGGCGTCAGTAGCAACCTTAGCTTCTGCAATATAACTTTGGCATGTTTTAAGAAGTTGCTTGGAATGCTCGATAGAAGCCTTGGACGATTTAGTAGAGAGAGTGAGCTCAGCAACCTCTTTCTCCAAGCGGACTTTAGCACCCTGCAGCTTAGAAAGCAAGGGGAAAATTCCTAGTCCCTTTTAGCCTTCTCAACCTCCCTTCTCATCCGTTTGCCAAAAACGACATGGCCTGCAAAGGAAGAAGGAAAGGGGTCAAATAGCATGCTCAAAATAGAACAAGGTCAGGTTGGCTAAAAGATAGCAAAAAGCTCATTGCGGCAAGAAATGAGGCACCAAACCTATTAAGCTCCTCATCGGTCAGTTGCCAACAAATTTCTCGATCAACCGATGGAGTGCACTCCATTAAAAGGGATTGAGGGTGGGGCCACTACAGTAGGGAGTCGACTCCTCCATGGCGAGATCAGGAACCCACCTTGCGGCTGCCTCAATTGTGCGAGAGGCCAAGTTAGCTCCTCCTAACCTCTTGAAGGTCTTGATGACCTCCTCTATGGCCCAGCTCGAGAATGCTGGTTGAGACTTCGAAGTAGCCAGGGTTTTTCCCTTTCTAGAAGGGCTGGAAATAGTCTTCTTCACAGGTTGGGAAGAGTGAGAAGGCCAGGAAGTTGAAATTTTAATGGGCCTGTCAGAAGGCCCCATCCCAACAATGGTGGAATCTCGTTTGAAGGCCCCTCAAGTCCTTTCAGCCACCACCGACCTTCCCCTACCTCGAGGAACAGGAATCCTGATGACAAGGGCTCTGGCAGGAAAGAGACCAGCAGAACCTCGACCTCTACCCTTAGAGGCTCGAGAAGATCCAGAAGCATGAAGCCACTCTAATGCCTTCATTTCTAAAAAAAAAACACAAAACAAAAAAAATATATAAATTGTTAGAGCCAGGATAGTGTGAGCCAGAATTTAGTGAACACAGGGGGATTTCCTACCAAAATAAGATATCCCAACAGTTTCTTTAAGGGTAGGAAGGTTGGGCTTTGTCGGTTCTCCTAACCCAGCAGATCGAAGGAAGGCCTCAGGCCAAACTGGGGCAGCGCACCCAAGCTTCGGCTTGCCAGAATTGACCAGATCCTAAAAGAAGTCACTATGGTCGGCCTAATCAACGGATAGGTCAGGAAGCTTATTGAAAAATGAGCGGTTCAGGTTCTAATCTGGGTTAGCCTCGAAACGAACTAAACGGTTAGGAATGCGAGCAAAGAAGAAAGAGGATTTCCACTCCCCATAGAAGACTAGAAAAGACCAACTAGCTTATGCCGAGGAGAAAACTGAAGGTACCTCTTAGCACCTTTGGACGCTAAAGAAACCCCTAGCCTTTAAAAACATTGGAAAAGCTCCATAGAGACTGGAACTCGATAAAGATGATCGGTCGCGATGAAAGCAAGTATTGCCTGAAGAGAGTTGGGTACAAGCTGGGCTAGGAAAAAGTTCCAAAAAAAGACAAGGTCAAAAAACAAAGGATGAATGTGAGGTAGGAGAACACCTCCCTTAAGGCTAGAACCGAAAAGGACTATGTGTCCGTCAAGCGTATTGTAAGCACGCATATGCTTTTCGGCGACAACAATTTTGCCCTTCCTCAATCCCAATTCACCGCAGAGCTTAAAAACAAGACCAGGGTTCAAGGAATGAGGTAAAGAATATGGTTTTGTTTCAGAAAGCTCATAGGTTGCAGCTTTTACTAAGGGAGCTCTAGTCAACACTGGAGAAAAATAAAAAACCCCGTTTTCCAGATCGATCGAGGAAGAAGAGGCTGCTGTCTCTCCAGATTGGAGTGAGAGGGTACTAGATACAGAGGACGACGAGGTGGAAGCAGTCGACATATCAAAATGAGAAAAAAGGCAAAACTTTTTTAGAAGAGAAAGAAAACTCACTCACCTCCTAGGTCACGGACTTAGAGGTCACCGACCTCCAGATGAGCACAACAGAGGCCTCAACAGACCACGACCTATGACCTCATGAGCCACGACCTTGTTCACGTACCTTTAATACTACGACCAAGTGTGTGCAACTTCGCTTATGGCCAAAAAATAATTAGCCAGCTTGCAGCTCTCAACCAGAGACCCTGATGGAAAGGTACCCCCAAAGCTAGTCATTACAAGGAATCGGCGAACCCATTAATGGCTATCACTTGAAGATGGTAATTTACGTACCAACGACCTTTGAGCTCACTAGGTCTAAGGGGGGTAATGATGGGTAAAACGGTTACGATCCGGATAAGCCAACCCAAAAGGGCCAAAGGCCCCATGCCTTCAATACCTGAAAACCAGACTCACTAAATCAACGAGGAAAGGTGGGTAGCGACTTGCTACCACCAACCTCCCAGGTCATTGACCTAGAGGTTACCAACCTCTTGAATGAGCTCGAGAGAAGTACAACCAGAGCTTGGCCCACGACTTGGTAACTCCCAACTCATCTCATAAATCTTCCATGCTACGACCAACGGTGCACGACTCCTAATCATTCCCACGAGCCATGGACTACTCTACACGACCTCACCAAAAGAGATGTTCGAGACACTCAACATCCACGGGGAGGTCGTGAAGTTGGTCTAAAGGTTGGTTAGCGGGCTCGTAGCTCTCAACAGAGATGTGAATGGAAAGATCTCTCGTCCTAGGGAAACTCCATGATTCTAGGAGAAATTGGCGGGATTCAATAGAATCCCACAGTTATCCTAAATGGCCTACAGTTATGCAAATCAGAGCAGAGATCCAGGAGGTAACAAACCTTCTCATTTTAGTACTTAACCAAAACACACAATCATTCTAAGGATGAAAGAAAACTCTGGAATAAGTGACTCTTACGCTTGACAGAGAACAGTCTTTACCTTCCGTATCTCTTAGATATACTAACTTAGGTATCAGAGCTCTTCCCTAGACGACAACCCCTCCAGTGACCATTTCTCTTCATTTTCTCGGGTTGCTGACCGTGGAGCTTCATCAGGATCTATAGGGTGACCCAGAGTCCATTTCTGACCCCATCAATGAGAAATTTATATTTAATCTATCCATCTTCACCCCGAGTTACAGCTATAAATAAGCATTATCAAAACAATAATAAATATTAAGTTTGCATGGATCAATCCTTAAAAGTTGTATCATGGTACCATTCTTTCGTAGGTTATTTTCAGTTCCGATGTACCATTGGCTGATCAAGAAGTGGAAGATACATCCAAGAAGCATTAGAGAAGCAACACAATCATTAAAATCAAGATTTTCATTAAAAAAAAGGAAATGTAAGGTGTTAGAAAATTCAAGAATTTCTAAGGTTAGAGCATCAAATTCAAGAAAACTAGTAAAATATGGTTAAGGAATTCCACTCCTCATGTATTGCTAGAGCTTAAAGGCCATGATACTGCTGTGAGACGCTCCGAATGGTGGATGTGAACTTGTCATTGCTAGATGTGATAAAAAAGGTACCTTGTTATGCAAATTTTCTGAAGGAGTTGTGCACCAACAGAAAGAAATGGGTACAAATTGATAAGGTAAGTGTAGCAGAATCGGTTTCTACAGTTTTTCAAAATAGCTTACCTACAAAATACGGAGACAAAGGTATTCCCGCCATTTCTTGTAAGATTGGTCATCTCTTGGTATTCAAAAATCTAATTGTGACTTAGGAGCATCTAATGTAAAATCCTTTTCAATTTGCTCCTCTTTCACTACAGGCTCGTAGTTCATTTTACCCTTTTCGGGCAGTTAAAACTGCCAAAAATGTTATCTTTGGGGTCCGCACAACCGCCACAAATTTTCTGGCCGCTATTTTATCCTTTTTTGGCAGTTTCAAAACTGCAAATTCCAAATCAGGTGGTCTAAAATTTTTCATGGCAGTTTCTTTTGCTAAACTTCGGCAATTCGGAATTGCCAGAATTTTTTTTAGGGAAAAAAATTGAAATTCTCGGCAATTTCTATGGCTTTTTATTCTCTTGTTCTCCAAATATTCTAACACTGCATGCCTAATTTTCCTAAGAACTTTGCAATACTCTGGTTTGTCTTCAACCAAATTTGTCTGCCCGAATCCATTCGTACCTTGATTAATCCAGATCCGTAAGGGTGGATCCTTAAGCAAATCAAGCTCCAAGCAAATCCGCCCCACACTCGGACGTGTCAGTAGTAACTTCATCGAGTTTCAAAGGAACGCCTATGATAGATGCTAATGAAAATAGAATTTCTTTCCGGAACAGATGTATTGGCAATCCTGGAAACGAGATCCAAGTGTCCGATACGGATGGCTCCGAGGAGTTATGAAAATTAGGCATCTACTTGATCACCCACATCTGAACACCACGCAGTGTCCAGACACCCTTCAACCATCAGCGGTTGTAATCCTCTTCATATTCCAATTGAATCAGAATATGGCGGCCATCCAACCAACCAAATTTGAACAATCCTTCGAATCCAATCGTAGGAAAGTCTTTCCGTGTAGCCTCCATGGATGGCTTTCCGTGGGTGAATTTCCCGGTCAATGCTAATTTAATGAGATGAAAAGAAAAGGACAGGTTCTTCCTTGTAGGAATCTTTTTTTTGTTCTTTCTTTTTTATGGATATAATTTGAGAAGGGGAGGCAGTGAAGAGCGAGGAGACAGATTCTTACCCCCATGCAGAGGAGCCTGCCGGAGGGGCTTCCTCCAGCGGCTTCGACCCCCCATGCAGAAGAAGAAGTTGTAGGCTAGGAGACTATAGGGGGAGAGAGAAGACAGGGAATTTGTTTAATGCATTTGACTTAATTATACTAATAAAAATATTAATAAAAATTTTATTGGTAGTTTTTAGTTTTTTTTAATATATTTTAATATTAAAATATAAAAAGATAAACTAAACCCTAGTAAATAGGTGTTAAAATTCTATTGATATAATGGAAAGTGATGCACAATTATGTAACGGGAGATCTTGAGCCGAAGACCATGTAAAAGTAATACCATGACCTGTAAGAGCTTATAATGTAGGTCATGGGGTTAGAAATGGATTTTGGGTCACCCCACAGATCTTGATGGAGCTCTGCAGTCAGCAGCCTGAGAAAATGAAGGAAAATAGTCACCGGAGGGGGCCTATCGCCCGGGAAAGAGTTTTGATGCCTAAGTTAGTGTTCTGAAAGATATTCAAAGGTAAAGACTGTTTCCAGAAAACTATCGTGTTCCATGATGCCTTAGTCTTCTGTCTGTAGACTAATTGTGTGTTTTTGATTAAGTAGTAAAAAGAGAAAGTTCGTTACCTCCTGGATCTCTGCTTCATATTATGTAACTGTAGGCTATTAGGATAACTGTGGGATTCTGTTGAATCCCGCCAGTTGCTTCTAGAATCATGGAGTTTCTCTGGGACGAGAGATCTTGTCATTTACGTCTCTATTGAGAGCTACAGACTCACTAATCAACCTTCAGACCAACTTTGAGATCTCCCCGTGGATGTTGAGTGTCTCGAACATCTCTCCCAGTGAGGTCATGCCGAGAAGGCT
Organism: Parsonsia alboflavescens; assembly: GCA_028571225.1. Classification (NCBI taxonomy): domain Eukaryota; kingdom Viridiplantae; phylum Streptophyta; class Magnoliopsida; order Gentianales; family Apocynaceae; genus Parsonsia; species Parsonsia alboflavescens. The sequence goes on along the minus strand of JAOXNR010047457.1, from coordinate 11,432 downwards.
TTGGATCATAGGAGTGATTAAGAATCACGCACCGTTGGTCATGGCAAGGAAGATATATGAGATGAGTTGGGAGTTACCAGGTCATGGGCCGAGCTCTGGTTGTACCTCTCTCAAGCTTATTCAAGATGTTAGTAACCTCTAGGTAGATGACTTGGGAGGTCGGTAGAAGCGGGCTGCTGCCCACTTTTCCTCATTGACTTAGTGGGTCTGACTTTCAGGTATTGAAGGCATGGGGCTTTTGGTCCATTTGGGTTGACTTTCGTTTGGGTCCTGCCCGTTCATGTTGACCAATCTGGGTCGTACCTGTTTTACCCATCATTATCCCCTTTTAGGCCCAACGAGCTCAAAGGTCATTGGTGCCTAAATTACCATCTTCATGTTGTAGCCGTTAATGGGTCCACCGATTCCTTGTAAAGACTAGCTTTGGGGGTACCTTTAAATTCGCATCTCTGGTTGAGAGCTGCAAGCTGGCTAATTATTTTTCGGCCTCAAGCGGAGTTGCACACACTTGGTTGCAGTATATAAGGTACGTGAGCAAGGTTGGGGCTTACGAGGTCGTAGGTCTTGGTTTGGTGAGGCCTCTGTTGTGCTCATCTAGAGGTTCGTGACCTCTAGGTCCGTGACTTGGGAGGTCGGTGGTAGGAGGTCTTTGCCCACTCGTACCTTAGGACTTGCCAATCTGACCTCCAGGTATTAAGAATTACCATCTCCAAGTGAATCTGATCTTCAGGCGTTAGGGATCGCTATCTCTAGGTCGTGGGCCTTTCCTTCAGGCACTAAAGGTTACCATCTCTAGGTCATGGGCTTGACTTTTAGGTATTTAGAGTTACCACCTTCAAGCTGTGGGGCTATCTTTCAGGCATTATGAGCTGCCATCTATAGGATGCGACCCTTGAAAGATCTAACTGTTTTCTTGCAACTGCTCGTGAGGTTGACCTTCAGGTATTGAGAGTTACCATCTTGAGGTCGCGGCTCTTTGAAATGTTGTGATATTTTCTCGCAACAGAAATTTTTTCAGAGAAGATGCGTTCTCTTAGTTTTGGAAAACTATTGGGCGGTCTGAACTGGAAAGTCACCTTGCTTTATTTTTAGCAGTATTCGACCTGTCTCAGACTTGAAGAAATGACCTGCTTTTATTTTTAGAGGAAGTTGAAGCATTTTTGGGTTTTGAATCGACGAGCCGCTCCAGATTTGGGGAGATTGACGCCGTTTCAATTTTCCTGAAATGGCCTGCTTTATTTGTTTTCGAAAAGGTTGCTACACTTGCTTCAGGCGAAATTGAATTGCTTATGGCTCATTAGTTTCTACCCAGAATTTCAACAGGTCTTTGAAGTCACTTATTTTAAAAGTCCTTCGAAACTTTTGAATTCTTTTGCAACTTCTTTACTTTCTTGCATTAGCCTTCTCCTTTCTATTTCTACTTGTTCTGCGTCTTTGACTGAGCCTTTTTCTGCTAAAAAATGTCTATCAGCTCTAACGCTTTAACCTCCCAACTTGAGGAACTGGATAATGGGATTTTCTATGATCCCCCTCTCTTTATCTAGGCTCTGCCCATGCCCAGTCTGACTCATGACCTAGCTGAACTTGGGATCAGCTCTCAGGCTTCTTTTTTGGATCCTGCTGACATCGTAGGGATCGAAATGGAGATGGACGTAGATGACAACGACCTCACCGCTACCACTAGGGCTGAGCGCACTTTCAGTAAGGGTGCTAAAAGCGTAGTCCTGCACCGCTCCAGTCTCCAGGGGGGACTTTTTTACCCCTTCCTCCATTCTCTGTTTTTGGACATAGTCTCTTCCTAGGGAGTGCCCTCAACTCAGTTCACCCCCAACTCTATCCAAATGATAGTTGCTTTCATAGCAACCTATCATCTCTATAGAGTTCTTATGTCTCTAGACCTCTTCAAGTGCTTCTTTAAGCTGTAGGCTCCGTCAGTCTTCAGTTCCTCTATGCTGTACCTAAGGTTAGTTCCACGACACCAGATAGTGGATCCCTTCTTGTCTCTAGTGGGGGAATGGAAATCCCGGTTCTTTTTTACCAGTCTTCCACGTAGCTTGGTGGAGAGGTATCCGGACTGGAACTTGAACCGAGTCTCCTACAACAAGCTTCTCTTCCTACCCCTGGCACTTACACAGCACAGGGATTTCTTGCTGAAGTTAGTTTCTTCCAGTTGGCCCAAGGTTGGTTGCACTTCCTTGGTCTGGCCAATGTCTTTCCTGAATGCTGTTGGCTTAGGGAGAAGGGTGTTATGCAACCTCATTGTGGTCAGGACGGTTCTGAAGATTACCTATTCCAATAAGAAGCTCTCTTAAACTCTACTCCTTTTTCTTCTCCCTTTTTTTTTTTTTTTTTTTTTTTTTTTTTAACTAAAGTGCTGAGGGACGAATACGGGCTCTTCAGGATTGACCTCTTCGAACTAGGTGCGGCCAACCTTCCTATGATTTCTTCGTCTGTGGGATCTGCACCAACTCCAGGTACCGAGACTCCTGTCGAGGCCTTCTGTTCCTCCGAGGCAGAGAGGTCATAGGACGCAAGCTGCTTCCCAACGAGGCAGAGAAGGGCTGAGCCGTGGCGGAAAAGGGTCGGGCCATGACGAGGGAGGGTTGCCCGTGGCTCTCATTACTAGAGCTGCCACCCAGCGTAGAGCCTAGATAACTGCTATAGGTAGGAGTCCTTCTTCGGGTTCACCAATAGATTTCTCGAGCTTGAGGTCCTACTCGCCTTCGTAGACACCAAAGGAGATTTTGTAATAGAATAGGACCCTTTAACCCTTTATTTTCTGTATGCACATTGAATATTCTACAGAGTTCTATTTGTGGCCTTTTGTGTTTTTCTTTCTTTTTGATGCAACTGCTTCATTCTTGTTTTGAGCTTCATATTTGCAACTTTTCAGAAATTGCGTAATATATTTGAACTTGTTTTGGCACAATAGCAAATAACATAGGCATAATATCCACATAAACCTTAAAAACATAGCTTTAATTTGTGCTTTGTTGAATCTGAATTGTTGAGGTTGCTATTGTGCTTGGTGAGGTCCTTTAGATCAGTCCTCCCTTGCTTAATTGACGATTCAGTGAGGTCTGCAACGTCTTAGATGTCCTTTAGGCGTAAAACTTCTTTAGATGGCAAGCATTCCAAGGCCTTAGGAGTTGCCTTCCTTCAAGGTCAGCAAGCTTGTAGCTTCCTCCTTTGTGTACCCCTTGGATTATGTAAGGTCCTTTCCAACTTTCTTGCAGCTTGGTCAATTGCCCTTGTTTGCCAACATCTGATCTTTTGAGGACCATTTCTCCAACCATGAAATGTCTTCCTTTCACTCTTTTGTTGAAAAAATTTGTTACCTACCTTTTGTAAGCTCTATTTACTTCCATTGCTTTGTTCCTGAACTCTTCGAGTAGGTCAAGGTCTGCCCTTCGCTCCCCCTTGTTTAAGACTGAATTGTATTCGGTCAGTCTTAAGATGTCATTCCAACCTCAATTGTCATTACTGCCTCTGCTCCATAGAACAAACTAACTGGCATTTCTCTAGTAGAATTTCTTGTTGTGGTTCTGTACGCCCATAGTATACTTGGGATTGCGTTAGGCCAGTCAGTCTTTCGACCTTCTTTCTCGAGCTTGGTGAGTCTCTTCCAGAGTCCTTCCAGAATGGTCTTGTTTGTGACCTCAGCCAAGCCACTAGCTTGGGGATGAGCTACAGAGGTCAGCCTCTGTTCAATTGTTGAGATTTTCGCAGAAGGTCTTGAATAGGTTGCCAATGAATTGTCACCCATTGTCAGATATGATAGATTGAGGAATGCCAAATCTAAAAACAATGTTCCTTCATACGAATGACTGGACTTTTGGGGATGAGATTGCCGCCATTGGTTCTGCTTCAACCCATCAGGTGAAATACTCCACGACAACTATGACGAAATTTACACCCCCCACTCCTTTTGAGAAGGGCCCATGAATATCAACACCCCATATATCGAAAGACACTGATATGTTGATCTGCTGGTACTTCATGAGTGGTAGGTGTGATTTGTTCCCATGCAATTGGCAGCTCGCGCATTTCTTTATGACATCCTCAATGTTTGAAACCATTGAGGGCCAATCATATCCTGTCCTTAGGATTTTCTTGGCAGCGGTTTTCGCTCCTATGTGTGATCCACATAGTTCGTTGTGTACCTCTTCAATGACATACTGTTCTTCTTCCTTGCTTAAGCATTTGAGCATGGGCCAAGTGTATGACCTTCTGTAAACCTCGACATCTCCTATTGGCACGTAGCGAGGTACCTATCTCCTCACTTCGCAAGCTTCTTTTGGATCATGTGGGAGGTTGCCATGTTTGATAAATTTGTAGATTTGATATCTCCAGTTTGCTTGATCCTCAATGACCAAACCCTTCTCTTGAGCTATGCTAGGAGAGTGCAACTGTTCTACAAGCAGCTCGGCATTCATTCCAACTACCTCTCGATATACTTTGGATAGTGTGTCTACTTCTAAATTTTGCTCTCTGGAATCTGCTCAAATAGGAAGTAGTCAAGCTTAGATACCATATCCCTTAATCTTCTGAGATATTTGATCATGTTGTCTTCTAACGCTTTGTATTCCCCAACAACTTGGCTGGCTATAACCTGTGAGCTTGTTTTGACATGTAATTTCTACATTTTGGGAGCTCTTATAAGTCTTAGACCTGCTAAGAGAGCTTCATACTTGAATTCTTTATTTGAGGTGGGGAAGTTGTACTTCACAGAATAAGGGATTCTCACTCCCTCAAGGCTGATCAGCACAATTCCCACACCTGAATTCTCTTTCTCCAAGGAACCATCCGCATACATGGTCCAGATACTGTCTTCACAAGGGATGGAAAGCTCCAGTGGAGCTCTGGTACACTCTTCTACGAAGTCTAAGAGAGCTTGAGCTTTGATGGCCTTTCTTAGCTCAATGTTGATTTGATAACCTAAGAGTTCGAGGAACCACTTCATCGTTTTGCCTGATAGTTCAGGCTTTGCGAGAGCTTGGTTCAATGGTAGGTTGGTTAAGACTCTTATCAGGTAAGCTTCGAAATACGGCTTTAGTTTCCTTGAAGTAATAATGATGAGGTACAAAAACTTCTCCAGGTCCGAATATCTAGTCTTTGGACCTTGGAGCAAACGACAAGCATAGTACACAGGGAACTACTGACCTGACCTTCCTACTAATAGGACTGAGCTGACTGCCTTCTTAATAGCAATTAGGTACATGCAAATTTCCTCACCCGCCCTCGGAGAGACCAGCTGAAGGGGCTTTCTTAGGAAGTCCTTCAGTCTGTCAAAGGCAATCTGGTTGTATTTGGTCCATTGGAAGTCCTTCGGCTTCTTTATGGAGTCATGAAGGGCATCTTGGTGTAGCAATAGGTCCCATGTCCTTAATGGCCATTAGGATTTGGTGGTATCCCTTGTAAGCATCTAGGAAACACAACCACGAGTACCCAGTTGTTGAGTCCACCATCTGGTCTATGCTGGGAGAGGGGTAGGAGTCCTTCTAACAGTACTTGTTGAGTGTTGTGAAGTCCACACATATCCTCCATGTCTTTTCCTTCTTCGAGACAACAACTGGGTTGTCCAGCCATTCGAGTATACCACTTTTTTCAGAATTCTAGCATCGAGAAGAGCTTGGACTTCTCGAGCTATGACCTCATTGCACTCGGGGGCCAAGGTCCTCTTCTTTTGTTTCATCGGTTTGACCCCTGGCTTCAACCCGACCCTATGCTCAGCAATTGTTCGATCGCCCCCCTCGAGGTTGTTGGGCTGCCAGGTGAAGACCTTCAAGCTTTGTTCAAGGGAATCTACTAGTTTCCCTTTAATTTTTAGAGGTAAGAGCTCTCCAATCTTGATCCCTTTGATTTTTCGTTATTACTTACTGTAAAGTTGTACTTTAAGGCATACGCAAATCGCATACCATCAGGGCTGACAATGACAAAGCCTGCACCTTTGCCAGATCCATCTGTGTTGAGAATCTAATAGTCTTGTAAAAAAGGAACAATTTTAGGATCAGGATCGGGGTAATGTGCATTCTAAACAAAGTCTGCTAGAACCTAACCTTTCACAACCTTTCTAGGAAGATAGTGGATGTCAAACTCTTCGAATTCGATAGCTCACTTCATCAATCTTCCCACAATGTCAGGCTTGTGCAAGATTTGCCTAAGAGGAGCATTTGTCAGCACATTTATTATGTGGAAAAGAAAATATGATTTTATCTTTCCAGTCATGATTAGTGAGGCCATAGCGTGTTTCTCCAAGGTAGAATATCGTGATTCTGGTCGTTGGAGAACTTGGCTCATATAATAAATTAGTTTTATGTCTGAAGCTCTAAGGGCACATAAAACCAAACTTATTGTTGAAAGTGAGACTAATAAGTAAAGATGAAGATCTTCACCAGTGATCGGAGATACCAAGATTAGCGGAAATCCTAGGTATTAATTTATTTCATGAATGCTGCTTTGCATTCTTCTATCCATATCAACTTTTTTGGGTTTTTGATTACCATGTAAAATGGAAGAGCCTTTTCTCTAGACTTTGAAAGGAACTTGTCAAGGGCTGCGATTCTCCCTATCAGTTTTTGCACTTCTTTGATTGAGGATGGTGATTATATGTCCAACAAATCCTGGATCTTCTTAGGATTGGCTTCAATTCCCCTTCTAGAAACCATGTATCTTAAAAACCTACCAGCCTCAACTCCAAATAAGCATTTTTTCGGATTCAGCTTTAATCCATGTTAAAGCGTCATTTGAAAAGATTCCTCAAGATCGTAGAAAAAAGAATGGTGAGTCAGGGACCTGATCAAGATATCACCAACATATGCTTCGATGTTTCTCCCCATCTGTTTGGTGAACATCGTGTTCACCATGTCTTGGAAATCAGCTCCGACATTCTTCAGGCTAAAGGGCATCCTGTTACAGCAAAATAATCCTTATGGTGTAGTGAATGCCTTCTTCTCCTCATTTTCCCTTGCCATCTAGATCTGGTGGTACCCCTTGTGGGCATGTAAGAAAAAGAGTAGTGAATATCCACCAGTAGCATTGACCAAGTGATTGTTCCTTGGAATAGGCAAGGGCTTTTTGGGAATAACTTTGTTTAAAGATGTGAAATCGATACAGATCCTCTATGTGCCATCTGGCTTTAGCACCTTAGGGAATCAGACTCGTCTGATAATGCTTTTTCCAAAAGATCCTGAACTTTATCCTTGATGGCTTTCTTCTTCTCTGGAGTGAAGGTTCTTTATGCTTGTTTGACTGGCATACAGAAATCGGGTATTCCCAGTCGATGCTCGGCAAAGGTCTTGGGAATTGTTCCTAGGTCTTTTGTAGACCGGGCAAATATGTGTTCATATTTTGCAAGTATATCAAACAAAGCATGTTCGACTCTTATCAGGATGTTCTTGCCAATAGTCACCCTCCTTTCTAGGAAGTTGGCATTGATATGGAATTCTTCAAGATCACCAGTAGGTTCGTCCTTTTGGAGATCGACTAGGGAACTTCTTTCGTTGCATTCTCCTTAAGCCTTTCATTTGTTTAGCTTTGGAGGTCTCCATCTTGAAGCAGATATGAGCCGCTTGGATGTCTCCTTTAATCTAGATGAAGGTGCTGCCATTAGGAATCATCATTGCATTGGAGAAGGCGATGAACTGAGCTTGCATGAGATTCACTTGATGGGGTGCACAATGATGAACTCGGCCTTCTTCTTGATAACATCTTGGCCGGTGCCCCATTATACTTCAAGATTGGATATGCCTAATGCATGCACAGTTTCCTCGGAGAATCCTAAAAAGGATATTCTTGAGGTATTGATAGTAAGCCTATCTTCGAGAATGCTTCATAGTGTATGATGTTAGCTTAGCTACCAGGTCCATTAGGATAATTTTCACTAGACAATCTTCGATGCTCAAGGAGATCACTAGTGGCATATCATCATTGACCACTCTTGATGGATCAATTTTCAACTTCTTTTTTGGTTGGACCTCTTAATTTGTTTAGGCACCCAAGATTATCGATCACTCTCAATACTGCTTCTTGCAACTGATTAACTGGTGGATTAGGAGCTGTTTGAACATGGTTGATGTACTTCTTTAAGTGTCCTCTTTGGATGGCATCTTTGATTTCTCTTTTGTTTTGATAGCAGTCATCAGTGGTGTGGCCAAGATCCTTATGATATATGCAACACTTGCTTGTATCTCTTTTTTCCAATGTAGTCAGGATCAGGCGTGGAGGCTTCAAGGTTCCCAAATTTTTGACTTACTAGAGGATCATTGCTCTAGAAGCATGTAATGGGGTAAAGTTGTTGTTTTGCCTAGGAGGACGATTGTTTTGCGAACTCTAACATCAGCTGGTCTTTTTGTGAAATTCCTGCTATAGGAAGGCTGTGGTTGGCTTGTACGATTGGCAGGAGTGTTGCCTAGCCTTGACATAACTTCGTTGTAGTTACTCCTGGGAGCGAAGCTTCTGGGTTGGTAAGCTAAGTGTTGGGTCTAAGGAGTTCCCGCCGAAAAGCTATTGAATTTTTTCCTCTTAACAATCTTGATGTCTTTAGGTTGCTTGGAAAATGTTTGGATCTCCTCTTGCCAACTGGTCCTTTTTGAAGACATGGAGGATTCGATCCTGATAAGCTTGCACACTTTGTGCATGAGCTTTGTACTTGTTCTAAGAGGGTTGGAGTAAATCTTTTCATGGTTCCTCCCTAGTTTCAAGCCATTGCATGACGCCTCAATGTAAACAGGTTCTAGGTAATTTACCACCTGTTGTGCCTCAACATTGAACCTGTTCCTGTATTCATTCAAAGTCTCCTCTTTTATCTGGCAAATGTTAAGAAGGTGTGATTGAGGTTTCAATTTCACCATGTAGCTTTGAGAAAGAATCAATTAACTTGTTAGGTAGGCCTAAATACCAATCCAATGCTCTCCTAGCAAGTGTAATGGGTAAACCTCTACAAAATAGCATATCATCAAGATCATAAAATGTCATTACCGAATTTTATCTGTTCAAGTGCTGCCTAGGATCTGTTGTACCATCATACTTGTCTAACGAGGGAAGCCTGAAATCCCTCGGGACCCTCCCATGTCTCAGGGGATCTACCAATGGGCAACCATCAGTCGTTTTTACCAAATCATAATAGTATTTCAAAAGCTTCAACATGACCTTGTCCACCTACTCTATTTTTTCTTAAAGGAGATTCACCTTGTTTGCAAGGGTAGTGGCACATGTATTTGAATATGCTCCTTCATAAGTGTGGACCATTTTCGTCTTGAAGGATCGGCTAGCAATCCTTTCTGGGTCATGCTCCGCTATTTTGTGCTGTTTCTAGGAAAGTGTTACAGACTTCTTGGTAGGGGGATGCTTGTCTTCCTGCTCCTTCCTAGCCAATGCCTCTTTGGCCTTGCCTTTGGCCACAGTCCTCTTTGATTGAACTTCTCTTAAGGAAAAGGATTTTGATGTTCCGTCTTGATCAGAGAATTCTTCCTCTTTGTTATCCTCTGGAATGATATTTTGCTCCCTGAGTTATTTCTTAAAGGAGTCATGGTGTTCTGTGGAGAGTCTCATCTTTTCCATATATGTTGGCTCCTTTCTCTAGTGCCTAGGTGTTTCAGTGGGCATCAACCGCTCAATGGTGGCATCAACCAAGAAGGTGACCGATCCTTCCACTTCTCCACCCTTATCGAGGGTGATCGGCCTTCCCGGATCTATAAACTTGGGGTACCTTGAGGTCTCAACAACTTTAGGATCAGCCATTAGCTCTTGGGGATTCTTTGGTCAATGCTTTGGATCCTGGGGATGTCCTACAGTCTGAAGATCCTTCGGATCTTTAGGATCACCTTGATGTGTTGAGGTAGGATCATTCACCGCTTGTTTTGAAGCTATGCGTTGGTTTGATCTGGTCTTCATGCTATCAGTGTGATAGGCCTTGAGACCATGGTGGGCACCAATATGATGAGGGTGAATGGTCAGGTACCTGGATCGAGTCGAAGCCATAGCAGGATCTTCTCAGGCCGAGTTCGCAAGAAAAATGTCATAGGAAATTGGGCATCGCTCCAAATTCCCTCCGAAGCTTAAGTCAGATTAAGTGGAAGAGTAGAAGTGTAAAGTAAAAACCGACTTAAAGTGCTCTACCTTAGCAGGTGTGATTTGACTTTATTTTTAGGAGAATTTTAAAGGTCTTGTCAACTGTCCTCTATAAATGTAGGACAACTATCATGTTTTGTCAACTAACTTGTTATTATGCCTTGTAATCTTAATGTTATTTATTGTGTGGTGAGTGACCATATTTAGTGACTAAATGCTTTCTTAATTATTGGAGCTTAATGGACGACATAATATATCATTGCGAAACTCTACCAATGTACATTGCGCTTACTTCACATTTACTCTGCATGTGTGAATTATATATGTGGTGGCAAAATTGGTATACATTAAAGAATATGTATCAAATGCCTTTCCTTTTTTTGAATAAAAATTATCGGGATGTCATTTGAGAAATGAATATACTTAGGAGTATATATCAATTCAAATATGCTATTTTACATGATTTGATATTGGTTTGCTGTAAATATGTTCATTATATATTTAATTGAATTGTAATTATTACTATAATGGATTATTAATTCACACGTTATTTTAGAGTTTCACTGAAAAGAAAGATGAAATTCATCAATAGAAAATTATTAATTAAATTTAAAATTTCAAATAAAAAACATTTTATGAGTTTACATTTAATGAGAGAAACAGGTATGATCCGAACAGACCAAAGTATAGACCCAAATATCTAAAAGTGTGAATTACAAAAGGAAAGGTGAACAGAAACCGGCTTCCCACCAACCTTAAAATGAGCTTAGAAGTAGTCTCATTGAATTGAGACCTTCTACCCAGTGAGCTCCAATCCATCTCATACATCTTTCATGTCATGACTAAATGTCTACGATTCTTAACACACGTTATGAACCTATAATAATTCAACGTGACCTTCTAAAACGGGTAGTCAAGACCTTCGACATTCACGGGTAGCTCGCGAAGTGGTTTAAAGGTCGTTAATGAACTTGTAGCTCTCGACTAGAGACGTGCATGGTAAGGTATCCCAACTTCAGTAAACTCCATGATTTTAGGAGCAATTGGCAGAATATGATCTCACAATTATCCGTGCTCGACCAGAGACGTGCATGACAAGGTATCCCAACTTCAGTAAACTCCATGATTTTAGGAGCAATTGGCAGAATATGATCTCACAATTATCCGCGCTCGACCAGAGACGTGCATGACAAGGTATCCCAACTTCAGTAAACTCCATGATTTTAGGAGCAATAGGCAGGATATGATCTCACAATTATCCTAATTGTCTACTTTCATGTGATTGAAGAATCACAATCAACAAGGTAACAAATTATTTGGTATATATTATCAAATCATATACTATTCATGGACAGATTGAG
>JAOXNR010047426.1:0-18485 GCA_028571225.1 Parsonsia alboflavescens | reverse complement strand
CTCCTCTAAACAAACTTCAATCTAAAGTAGTTAAAGGACGAAGAAAGAAAGAACAACACCTTGTGATCACAAGGAAAGAGAGATAAACTCTGAAATATTATTGATAATAGATTCTCCTCTCTAGCTCTTAATCATTCATCCTTATTTATAATACTAGAAGTTCTATGGTCCAAATCAGATAGGGAAATAGAAATCAAGTAAACTACTAATAGCTAAGTTATGTTTTCCTAATCAGACTAGGAAATAAATATTAGGAAGAAAATAATAAAAAAATAAAACAAGTTTCTAAATAAAATTCCATCTAATTTAGGAAATAAAATTATTAAACAATCTTGATCTTGTTTGTCTACTTGTTCTGCGTCACCTTCTCAAGCCACCTAGGCTTCTCAAGAGTCTTGTTGCCAAAAGAGACGTGGCAAAGTTCTGCCACTACCATAAAGATCATGACCATCTCACAGAGGATTGCTTCAACCTCAAACATGAGATTGAGAGGCTGATAAAGGAAGGTCACCTATAGGAATTTTTGTCAAAAAACACAGGACCGGTGAATAGGCTACTAGCAGTCCCGCACAACCAGAGACCCCTAGTTGGCGAGATCAACCCCATCGAGCGATGGTCGAAGCGAGCTTGAAAGGGAGATTCAAAACCCCTAAAAGTGTCACTCCAGGTTGGCAACTTCCTGGTGAGGAAAATCCTAGTTGACACTGGGAGTGCTGACAACGTCCTATATCGCAAGGCCTTTGATGAGATGAGAATTGACAAAAGCTTATTGTTAAGGTCAGATACAGTTCTAACCAACTTCAACGGCAGCACAACTTATGCCGTTGGAGTCTTGTAGGCTCCCACCACAGTCCGAACAGACAATCGGGATGTCACTGAAACAATGGACTGGATGCTTGTAGATGCCCCTGGAACCTACAATGCCATACTTGGCTGAAGGGGGGTCATGGACCTAAGAGCAGAGATCACCCTGCTCAATTACAACATGAGGATCCAGGTCGGTAACACTTGGATTACACTCGAAGGGGATAGGCAAATAGCTGTGGAATGTTACCTCGCGGAAGACAACGAAGAAAGCACACCAGAGCCCAAGCAAAAGGAGTGCATTGACCTCCCAAAAGAAGATGACCACCTCAGAATTTAAGCGGTCGGAAAAGGGGAGAAAGTCTTTCTCAACCCCATATTCCCTAAGAAGGGGATCCAGATTGGAGAACTCTTACCTCCAAAGGTCAAGGGAAAACTGGTGGACTTCCTTGATGAAAATTTGAAGGTCTTTGCTTGGTAACCCAGCGACCTCGAAGGAGTTGATCAATGAACAGCAGAACACAAGGTCGGACTCAAGCCAGATGTTAAACCAGTAAAACAAAAGAAAAGAACCTTCGCACTTGAATGTAACGAGGTCATTGCAAGAGAAGTCCAAGCTCTTCACTATGTAGGAATCTTGAAAGAGGTGGTGTACCCAGAATGGCTAGCTAATCCGGTTGTGGTCCTGAAGAAGGAAGGGACGTGGAGAATGTGTGTGGTCTCCACCACACTAAACAAATACTATCAAAAGGATTCCTACTCCCTCCCCAATATCAATCAGATGGTGGACTCCATAGTCGGATACCAGCGGCTATGCTTCCTTGATGCATACAAATTGTACCACCAGATTCCGAGGGCTCTCGAGTACATGGAAAATACCACTTTTGTCACAGAGGTTGGGACTTATTGCTACAATAAGATGCCTTTCGGTTTGAAAAATGCTGAGGTAGAATTTCTAGGAGCGATGCACAAGATTTTCAAGAAGTAGCTCGGGTGGAACATTGAGGTCTACGTGGATGACATAGTGATCAAATCCAAGACTACAGAAGATTTCATAGGAGATAATCGGGAAACTTTTGAAACCCTGAAAACTGTTCACATGAAGCTCAACCCGGAGAAATGCACCTTTGTGGTCTCTGCAGGAAAGTTCCTAGGCTGCATGATCTCAGAGAGAGGTATCGATGCCAACCCAGACAAGAGCTCTACTGGATATGGAACCACCTAAAAACCTCAAAGAGTATAGAGCCTGGTAGGAACAGCCCTAGGATGCTTTATCAGCAAGATGGCAGACAACGGAGAAAAATTTTATGAAGTTATAAAAAACCTAAAGGACTTCCAGTGGTTTGAAAGTTGTGAGCTGTCAGGAGGCCTTCATCAGGCTGAAGAATTTGTTGGGCAAACCTCATCAATTTGTCTCCCCGAGATCCAGCGAAGAAATCTGTATGTACCCGACCGCAACTGAAAAGGCAGTGAGCTCGATATTAATAGTAGAAAGGTCAGGTCAGCAATTTCCTATTTATTATGTTAGCTGTTTACTTCGCAGTCCAGAAACTTGATATATGGACCTCGAGAAGTTTCTGTACCTCATCATCACCTCAAGGAAATTAAAGCCTTATTTTGAAGCTTACCCAACAAGAGTCCAAACCAACTTACAGTTGAAACAAGCTTTGGCAAAGCTTGAACTTTCAGGCAGGACAATGAAGTGGTCTCTATCAAATCTAGTTTGAACCAAGAAAGGCCATCAAAACCCAAGCTCTCTCAGTCTTCGTAGAAGAATGTACCAGAGCTCCACGGAAGCATACGAGTACTTGTGAAGGTGATATATGGACCATGTTCACGGACAGGTCCACGGAAAAAGAGAATTCAGGTGCGGGGATTCTACTAATTAGCTCTGAGGGAGTGAGAATCCCTTACTCTGTGAAGTACAACTTCCCAAACTCGAGCAATGAATCCGAATATGAAGCTCTCTTAGCAGGTCTAAGGCTTATAAGAGCTCTCAAAGTGCAAAAACTGCACGTCAAAATAGATTCACAAGTTGTAGCCAGCCAAGTCGCGGGAGAATACGAAGTAAATGAAGAAAATATGGTCGAGTATCTCAAGAGGGTAAGATACATGATTTCAAAAATCGACTACTTCCTCATTGAGCAAATTCCAAGAGAGCAAAATTCAGAAGCAGACACACTGTCCAAAGTTTACCAAGAGGTAGCTAGAATCAATGCCTAGCTACTCGTAGAGCAGTTACGCTTTCCTAGCATTAATCAAGAAGAAAGCCTAGTTATAGAGGATCAGACAGATTGGAGATATCCAATCTTCAGATTCCTTAAGCACGGTGACCTCCCTGAGAACCAGAAGGAAGCTCGCCAAGTGCGAAGATGGGCACCTCGCTATGTCCTGATAGGAGATGACGAGGTATACAGAAGGTCATACACATGGCCACTGCTCAGTTGTTTAAGTCTACGGGAGGGTAGATATGTGATTGACGAGATGCATAGTTGCATATGTGGCTATCATGTAGGGGCAAAAACTGTGGCCAAGAAGATCTTGCGGATGGGGTTTTATTGGCCCACAATGGTCATTGACATTGAGATAGCCATCCAGAAATGCACGAGCTGTCAGCTACATGGGAACAAATCACATCTTCCACTTGTGAAATACCAGCCAATCAATACCTCACTACCATTTGACATATAGGGAATTGACATCCTCAGACCTTTCTCAAAAGGAGTGGGGGGTGCCAAATTCCTCGTGGTTGCAGTAGAATACTTCACCAGATGGGTTGAAGCAGAGCCAATAACGGTGATCTCATTGCAAAAGGTTCAATCGTTTGTGTGGAGAAGCATTGTATGCCGATTTGGGATTCCTTGAGCCATCATTTCAGATAATGGCTGGCAGTTTACTGGTGACCCATTCAAAACCTTCTGCGAGAGTCTTCACATTGAGCAAAGATTGACCTTTGTGGCTTACCCACAAGCCAATAGGCTAGCAGAAGTCACAAACTAAACAATCCTAGAAGGACTAAAGAAGAGGCTCACTCAGCTCGAGAAAGAAAGTTGCCACATAGACTGGCCCAATGAAATCCCAAGTATACTATGGCATACAGAACCACACCCAGAAAAGCCACTGGAGAAACTCCATTTTGCTTGTGCTTTGGAGTAGAAGCAATAATGCTAGTTGAGGTCGGAATGACGTTTTTAAGACTGACCGAGTATGACTCAGTCTTAAATGAAGGGGAGAGAAGGGCAAAGCTCGATCTCCTCGAAGAAGTCAGAAACAATGCAATCAAAGTAGATAGATCCTAAAAAAAGCAGGTAACAAAGTTTTCAACAAGTGAGTGAAAGAAAGAAACTTCGCAATTGGAGAAATGGTCCTCAAAAGGTCAGATGTTGGCAAACATGGTCAATTGACCAAGCTGCAAGAAGGCTGGGAAGGACCCTACTTAATCCAAGAAGTACACAAAGGAGGAAGTTACAAGCTAGCTGATCTTGATGGAAGATAACTCTTGAGACCTTGGAATGCCCGTCACTTTAAAAAGTTTTATGCCTAAAAGTCATCTAAGATCTGAAAGACCTCATGGACTTGCAGGTTACACTCAACAATGACCTCAACAAGCTCAGTATAGTTTAAAGCTAAATTCTCCTAAAGTTTATGCAGTCATCATGCTTGTATTAATTTAAGTTGCTAGAATAAAAAGGCATTTCAATTATGCAAGCATCCAATTGTTGAAAAACTATGAGTATGAGGATCAGAAACATTGCTCAAAGCAGGGGCAGAAAATACTGAGCAGTTTTATAGGAAGACAAAAAAGAGAACAGAGAGCCACAAACAGATTCTCTATGTGTCAAGTGCAGTAAAAAATAAAGCAGAAGACCACAAACAGACCCTTGCAAAGTATTCAGTACTCAACAAAAAACATGTAGTAGTAAAAGAAGTCATAATGCTATTACAAAACTTGCCAGGAGGATAGGTCAAAGTCAGAGCTGGAAATTTCAATTGGGGGACCTTGAAAAGGTTTCGCGTACATGGCCATCATCTCGGCTTTGTGACGAATGGTAGCACCAGTCCTGCTCGTCACCCCATGCGATTCAACATCATGACCGGGCCCCGTACTCTCGCGGCCCAACCCTCCTCTGCCAAGATGCATAGCAGCTCGGATCTGGCGACCTCCCCCTTGTGGAGGAACAAAAGGCCTAGCAGAGGTCAGAAACCCCTCACCACTACTCAAACCTGTGGTGCTTTGGCTCGGGCCAACCCCTCCTCGGCTTGCTCTGTAAAGCCAATCAAAGCTTCTCAACACAATTAAAAAAAAAAAAAAAAGGGTCTCAACATAGGGGAAGGATAGAAATAGCAAAGAGGTCAACTTTGGAAGGATTACTTATTGAAGGAAGTAATCCTCATGCTTGCATAGATCGAAGGGAGGTCACATAACATCCTCCAACACAAACTCGCAGGCTCTAGGAAGGACCTTGGCCAGACAAAAGAGAGGCACTCGACCTTAGGCCAACTGGAATAGGTCAAATTCATTAAAAGATCCTTGTGTTGCACCAAGTCAGGGACAAGGGGGGAAGTTCATTGTAAAAAAGTCGGTTAAGGTTTCAATCTGGGTATCTCTCCATCAATGAATCATCAAGATGGACGAATAGAAATTGAG
The DNA here is from genome assembly GCA_028571225.1 of Parsonsia alboflavescens. Lineage (NCBI taxonomy): Eukaryota > Viridiplantae > Streptophyta > Magnoliopsida > Gentianales > Apocynaceae > Parsonsia > Parsonsia alboflavescens. The sequence goes on along the minus strand of JAOXNR010047426.1, from coordinate 13,033 downwards.
ATTTCCAGTCCCCCTTTAGAGACTGAACCCAATATTGGATGCCGCTGCACCAGCCTCAGATACCCCTTAGAAGAGCTGAAGGCTGAGGGAACCTCCAACTCGAAGAAACATCGGAAGAGCTCCAATTATATTGGAACCCCGTAAAGATGACAGGTTGCTATGAAAGTGACTATCATCCTGATGGAATGGGAAACGAATTGGGCCAAAGGCACTTTCCAGAAATGGATTATGTCCATAAAGAGAGGATAAAGGAAAGGAAGAAGGAGCCCTCCCCAAAGGCTGGCGTGATGAAGAACGATATGGCCGGCATGTCATGAGTGAGGGCCCTTAATCAGTGTGGTAGCAACGAAGTAACTCTAATTTGCTGCCATCTCCACTTGGAGTGCCCTGATGTCAGTAGGGCTCAAAGAAGAGTCCTAAAAGGGAACCCCAGTCTCGGCTAGGTCATGAGTCAGACAAGGGACGTCACGAGCCTGTGGAAAGTAAGGAGGATCATAGAAAATCTCATTGGTAAGAGGTTCAGATTTTGATATGTTTGAAGTGGAAGCCATGGTAACCAAGAAGGTTCAAATGAAAGCTCAGAAGAGAAAAGAATGGATCTGGTGCAAGGAACTGCACGGAGATGGAAGATAGCTCAAAAAAGAAAAGATGATGAAGAAAGACATGATAAACTTTTCAAAGTTAGGAACTTCTCAGCTTCTAACCAGAAGGTAGGAGCGGATCAACCTCTGGCCTTCTAAGATGGGTCATTTTTCCCAGATCTGGGGCTGGTCGACGGTTCAAAAACAGAACTCACCTCGACTTCCTCTCACAATAGAAAGAATGAAGGTGCAACACTTCTTCAGAAAGAAAGCGGGTTGGAGCTACCAAAACTGAAACGGGGCAATTCTCCAGCAAAGATTTCCCACCAAAGCTTTCCAAGAGCCAAGGAATACGTCCTCTCACAAAAATAGCTGTTGTGAAAAAACGACACAATTTTACCAAGAGCCGTGGCCTCAAGATGGTAAGTTCTAAAAATACCTAAAGGCCAACCTCACAAACAGTTGCGAGAAAGCTATTCAAACTTTCAAATGATCGTGGCTTAGAGATGGTAACTATTGAATACCTGAAAGTCAGATCAAAGACTTAGAGATGGTAGTTTCTAATACCTGAAAGTCAGATCGATGGTCTAAAGATGGTAACTTCTAACACTTGAAGGAAGGGTCCCTGACCTCAAGATGGTGAACTTTAACGTCTGAAGGTTAGACTCATGACCTATAGACGGTAACTTATAATGCGCGAGGGTCACATAGGCGATTCCCGAGGTGCGAGTGGCAAGGACTTTCTATCATCGACTTCACAGGTCACGAATCCAGAGGTCATCGACCTCTAGATGAGCATAACAGAAGCCTCACTAGACTAGGACCTACGACCTTGTGAGTCTCGGTCTTGCTCATATACCTTCCATGCCGTGACTAGGTGTGTACAAGTCCGCTTGAAGCTGAGAAATTATAAGCCAGCTTGTAACTCTCTACTAGAGACGCAAATGGAAATGTACCCAATAGCTGCAACGACTTGACAATGGTAATTTATGCACCAACGACCTATAAGCTCACTAGGCCTAAAGGGGGGTAATGATGAGTGAAACGGGCACGATCCGGACTAGTCAACTCAAACGGGTAGAGCCTGGGCAGAAGTCAACCCAAATGGGCCAGAGGGTCCCATGCCTTTAAATGCCTGAAAGTTAGACTCACAGAGTTAACGAGGACAGGTGGGAAAGTAGCTAGCTACCACAGACCTCCCAAATCAACGATTTAGAGGTCATCCACTTCCTAAATGAGCTCGAGCTGAGGTCTTGCCAGATCCCGACTTCGACCTGACAAGCTATGATATGAATCATAAATCTTTTATGCCATGACCACCGATGCGAGACTCCTAGCCACTCTCAGGAGTCAAAGATCAGTCGGCACGACCTCACCAAAAATGATATTCGAGATCGTCAACATCCATGGGAGGTCGCGAAGTTGGTATGAAGGTTGGTTAGTGAGCTCGTAGCTCTCATAGAGACGTGAATGGCAAGATCTCTCGTTCTAGGGAAACTTCATGATCTTAGGAGGAATTGGTGGAATTCAACAGAATCCCACAATTATTCTAACCCCCTACTGTTACGTAAGGCAGAGCCCAATTCCAGGAGCTAACTGACTCCCTTTTTCTCTCTACTTAAACCAGAAAACACAATCAATCTAAGGATGGAGCAAGAAAAATAGATAACTGTCTTTACTGGATAATTCTCCCAAAATACTAAATTAGACATCGTAACTCTTCCCTGGACGATAACCCACTCTGGTGACATCTTTTTTTTATTTTCTCAGGCTGCTGATTGTGGAGCTCATCAGGATCTGTGGGGGTGACCCGATCCAATTGTTTTGGACCCTATCACCTTTCTTTATACTTTTTTTTTATAAATGTTTTTGAATAAAATATGATTTTTATTTTTTGGATGTATTGTTATGAATCATAGTCTTGCATGTTGGACTAGTTTAATACGCGGTGTGTTATGCCTGAATCACGGGATGTGACAATGAGTGGATTATTAATTAAGAAAAATTATGATTTATGAGTTCGACACTCTTCAAATATTGTTGCACAAGAAGAATTACTCTGTTTTTAAAAATCGTTTTAAGGTTGTGGAAAATAAATCAAGATAATGATTATTTCAGTAATTTATATTTTTTTAAATTAAAATACTCCTTATATAAATTCAATTTTGATATTTAACGTTATTATAAAGGCATAACTAAAAGATTTTTATTAAATTTTGATTGAGAAATAAAAATGATCATTAAAAAAGATATAAGAGAACTTATATTTTGAAATAAAATTGAACTAATGATTGGACGGAATACCAAATTAATGTTACTCAGGATTGAGTTATTGGCAATGGAGTTGTCTCTTTTTCTTCCTTCCTTCTCCTTTTGCAGTTTTCTCCCCTCAAACCATTCCTCCAAACTAGCTGTTAGGTTTTCCCAAAACCCTTGAGACACGAGAGAGAGGTTTTGTCTCTCGTCTCCTTTAAGGCTGAAAAACCCTTGTCCAATTTGAACGAACCGTCTTCCCTGCAAAACCTGAGTGATGATTGCTCTTCTCTTTCGTTCTTATTTCCTGAGACTCCGTCCCGATCCCATATTTCTCCTCAATTTCCCACAAATACACACCCAACCCTCACTTCCTATTAAACCCCTCAAGAACCCCTTAGTCTATGACTTCTTGGTTGGTACCTTGAACCTCTCAAAAGAAAAAGCAGCAAAAGTTTCGGATCGCTTCCGCTGCACTGATTCTTTGGAACAACCTCAATCTGTTATCAACTTGTTGAAATCCTTTGGTCTATCTGATTCCCAAGTGCAATCTGCTGCCAACGTCTGCCCTCAGATCCTCTTTGCTGATGTTGAAAAGATTCTGACTCCAAAGCTAACCTTTTTTCGGGAGTTGGGATTTTCTGGTTCTGAATTTGGTAAGTTCGTAGCCAAGAATTCTTGTGTTTTAACGCGTAGTTTGGATGATTCTCTGAGACCTTCTGTTGAATCTCTGAAGAAGATTATTGGCAATGATGTGAACAGTAAGTATTTAATTAATGTTCTTTCCCGCTGCAACTGGGTTGTTGATAAACTTTGTAATGCAAGAATAGTATCAAATGTTTTCTACTTAAAGAGCTGTGGCATTGATGACAAGTATGTGTCAAGGCTTTTTAAGCTTCAACCCAGGTTGTTTACTGCACAAGAATGTGAAATCAGAGCTATTCTTGAGAAAATATCAGAAATGGGTTTCCCAATGGATTCAAAAATGTTGATTCATGCCATTTTTACTATTGGCACCATGTCCAGTGAAACTTTAGAGAGGAAATCCAAGCTGATTAGGAGTTTCGGATTCTCGAAAGATGAGTGCTTGCTGATGTTTAGGAGGGCACCATCTTTATTTAGGACTTCTGAGGTCAAGTTGAGTTTTGCAATGGAGTTTTTGTTGGACACGGTTGGGGTGAAGAAATCACTTGTACTTTCTGCCCCGACATGTTTAATGCATAGCGTGCAGGACAGATTAGTAGCGCGGTATAGAGTTGTGAAGACTCTAATAGAGAAAGGACTCTTGAAGAAGGAACCAGCTTTTATTAAAGTTCTGCATTTGACAGAGAAGGAATTCTTGGAGAAGTATGTAACAAAGTTTGAAGAGAATGTTGAAGAATTACTGTATTTGTATAAGGTCCATCTTCTGGAATCTTCAACTGAAGAAGGACAAGATTAACTACATACAGCAATTGTATTGATCAACTCATCTGTTAAAGGGAGTGCCGATTTGATTTTACATATTGTTGTATGGAGTTATAAGCATTCCATATCTATATTTTGCCATGTGCTTCAGAAATTGGAATGTAGTTTGGGGTATGTTGAAACACATAAGTGTTGTGAGTATCGATATTTGCAACATTACTTGACTTTCTTTTGAACCTTCAATAGCAGTTGCTTCTGAGATGTAACCTCGGGATGCAAGAGTACATGGCAAGTCAGTGTAGCAGTCAACAAAGGCTACAATCAAAGTGACCTAACTAGGAGATTGCATGCGTGAGATTCTAGGCCTCAATTGATGGATTACAAGACATTGACCTCTTCAGGCACATAGGTCCTGGGTATGAATCAATGTATCTTCTAGTACTCAATGGGATACGTTTCTATTTGAACTGAACTTGTTGTTTATTTCTTTCACACTAATGACAAGTTATTGATGTTATGTTTCAAAGGGAGCCCTTTATTCTTTACAATTGGTCATTTTGTTTTGGTTTTTGTATCTGTAAAATGTGCTGAAAGGCCGAGCCTTTAAGAATTAGGCTCCAAGATTAACTGCTATATGACATGATAGTTGGTAGCTGATCTTAGAACATGATTCAAAATTTTAGTGCTTTCATAAACTTATAGATTAAGGTTGCAATTCTCATCCCAATGAATCCTGAAGAAAAGGGGAAGGAAGGATCTGTTAAAAATCTTTTTCTGATATAAGATCCTTATAAACCAATACAGGGGAAAACTACTGTAAACAAAGAGTTGATATGAAATGATCATGAGAAAGGAATTACAATGGCAAAAGACAAATCTTTAAAAATTTCATTTAATATGAAGATACTGTGTAACTGTGGTTTAGGAATGGAACAACCCTGTCAATTTGGTTTGGGAGCTTTGGGAAGATGAATATTTTTGTAACAAAGATAGAAGCACTGACAAACGTAATTGTCTTCGTATTTGCACTTTCCCCATCCAACAGGGTTCAACTTTGCACAGAACTGGTCACATTTTGTCTTCTGGCAAACAAAGGGCTGTTGGGTAGACACCTTTTCATCTTTGCATATTAGTGTCAATCTGCAAGTTTTACCTGCAACACATTTCAACATGAGGTAAACTTGTCATTTGTGTAATCTGAACTTTACTCAAAATTTTCTGTGTTAAAAATGCTTCACTTCTATAAATTCTTGCATAATAATTCATGTGATGTGCTTCAGAATTTGTGAAACTCAGTTGTAATACATTAGATCTGCCAAAATTGAATCTACTACCATAATGATATTATGAGGTCAAATGTATAATTTTTCTTTTAACTATCATCTGAGATGGTAGAAAGAAAAGATTTACCAGTACATATTGACATGAAAACCAGAGCTACAAGAAGGGTTACGGCTGCAGGTTTCATCTTCTGCGGGGAAGAGATCAAATAGATGTTTGATACTGAAAAAGAGAAAGAATTGGAGGGACAAGATTTTGGTGCTCAGACAGGAAAGGTATTATTCAATTTTCCACGAAGTTTTTTCTTTTCTTCTCTTTAAGTAAATCCATGAAGAATAAAAGCAGCAATTTCTTCATTAATTAGAGGACATGACATTTGTTGCAAGAGAGAATTCTTGAAGGTTTTAGCTACCCAAAGAGGTGAACCTGAAGATGGGAATTAATGATTCAGTAATGTGGAATTATTCACTCTCAGTAATTGCTAGGAACAATGTGTAACTGTAGAAGTGATCAATACACTATTCGAATTGGAATTTTTGTTGCACAAATGAGATTTATTTTATATATATATATATATAAAATAAATATATAAGTTTCTGTACAGTTAGTTATATAGCCTTAGAAAAAGGGGTGGAAGCAGGAGGGGTAAAAAGAAAGGTGTAAATTAAATAGGTTGATTCAGAATTCGAATACTTAAATATTGAGTAATGACTCATTCACCGCTTAAACTGAGTAGAAGTTAGTTTAACACTTCAATTTTCATAATTTGCCTTTTAGCTTGACTGAGTTCAGAAAATATTACCGTACAAATTAAGCAAACAATAAACAAGTTAGACATGCCGGCCAAGTGACAGCGATGGACTAATTTTTGTCATTTTCTTCAGAGAAATCGGCTTGAGGTTCGAATCTATGACCGAATATTTATCTAAATGGCAAAGCATTCTGATCTGACAAACATGTCTAGCTCCTTATTAGGAACAAGTTTTGGCGACTGTTTTTGTATATATCTGCACCTTCGGTCGAAAATATACTATTTTCAGTGATTTAATTGCCATGCATGAAGATAGGTCTTTTCACAATTGAGAGAGAATTTAAACATGATATCCTCTGCTTTGATTTGGACAACATTTGCTATCTTTTTTCTCATGGGTGCACCGGTGAGCAAGAAGAAGCACAAAAAGTTGCCCCCAGGTCCAAGAGGGCTTCCCATCATCGGACACCTTCATTTGCTGGGCAAGAATCCTCATCAAGATTTGCGGAAGTTGCCTGAGAAATATTTCCCTATCATGCACTTACAGTTGCGATTTGTCACAGATATTATCGCGTGATCGCCTCATACTGCCAGGCAATTCCTGAAGACATATGACCTTGTGTTCGCCGGCAGGCCGCCCCAAGAGTCTGCCGAGTATCTCTCTTATGAACAGAGGAACTTGTCCTTTGCCCAATATGGTCCATATTGGCGAAACATGTGAAAATTGTGTACATTAGAGCTGCTCAGTGCCCTCAAGATGCACTCATTTCGATCCATGAGAATCTATGGGTTAATTCAATCAAATAGGCAGCTAGGAATGGTGCTGCGGTAGATATTAGTGCGGAGGATTAATGTGTCCCCTTATTAGTTTCTTCAAGTTTAATAAATCAACTACATTCAAATTTAGTACCTTTATTCTACATTTTTGAGTTAACCAGAAGTTTCCACTTATTCTATTTCAAGTTAAATATGACTTCATCTACTTGGCTTAGCTCCACTTTATGGTAAAAGTTCAGAACAGGTTCATTAGAATCATTGTTTCCCTGAAGTACCAAGTCTTTTTGAATTGCATATTGGTACTGTGTTCTGCCAATCAAATCAATTTCTTGAAACTTACGGAAGTTCTAGAAATCTTTTGCTCCGCCAAAATTGACTCGTGCACGGAATCGAAATAAGCCTGCCGGCTCCTAGCTGTCGAAAGAACTGCTGCCTACCTACCTACCTGTGGGTTTTTTTTATAAATTTCATTTTTTTTTAAATTTTTATAATATTTGTCTAAATTTAAGGTGAGATTTTAGTATGCAACGGTATTGATTTGCCGAGAGCTGAATATTGCAACATATGATCGATGGCTTCGCCTTGGATCTGGTCAACATTTGCAGCATTAGCTATTTTATTCCTCCTCAATGCAATATTATTGGTGAAGAAGAAGAACAAGCATTATCAGAAGTGCCTCCAGGTCCAAGAGGGATTCCGATTATTGGGCATCTTCATTTGTTGGGCAAGAATCCTCATCACGACTTGCATAATTTGGTTAAGAAACATGGACCCATCATGCGCTTACGGTTCGGATGCGTTACGAACATCATCGTTTCATCCTCTCGAGTCCCACGGACTTGTTTTTGCGGGGAGGCCTCCCGTCGAAGCTGCTAAGTATATTATTTATGTTCCTTTGGTCAGTAAGGTCCATATTGGCGTAACACGCGAAATCTGTGTACACTAGGGTGCTTACTCCGGTCAAGATCAAATCATTTGAATCTCTTGAACAGGCGGCCCTGAATGGTGTCTACGCTAAGGTTTCATCCTCGAACTCGAATATGACTTGTCTGATGATTTTCGGGAGGAAATATGAAGATGAATACATTGACAGAGGGGTTTTAAAGGTATAGTGAAAGAGCTTATGCAATTATTAGTTACTCCATATTTGGGTGATTACTTTCCATATCTAGGAAAGATTGATCTTCAAGGTTTGACGAGGCGAATGAGAGATGTAGGTAATGTGTTCGATGAATTTCTTGAGAAGATTCTTGATCAGCACGAACAGATATATAACGAAGGCCAAACTAATGATTTTACCGACGTCATGTTGTTGTCTCTTATGAAATCTGGAGAAACAGAATTTAAAATGGATCGCTCATGTTAAAGCAGGTTTGCTGGTAAGTAAACTCTATTAAGCTTTCAGAACAGGTAGATACTTATCTTGATATCAGAGTATAGATCCTGTGTGAGATTGTTGCTTTGGCCTATTATTATGTTATTATTCCCGTGTTGCCTGTTATTGAAAATTCATGTTTGGCGTGAAAATTTCCCATGATATTAGAGAGAACAAAGATCCAACTCTTGCTTATCACTTTATTGGTCAGAGTCATATATTTCTTGATTCATTTTTAATCAATCTACTCAATATTCTTGATTGCAGGATATGCTTGCTGGATCACTGGACACTTTAGCAACAGTTAATCTCCAAACTCTTGAAGCATCCACGAGTTATGAAGAAAGTGTAACAAGAGCTAGAGGAAGTAGTGGCATGGACAGGATGGTTGAGGAATCAGATTTGGATGGCCTAAAGTACTTAGATATGGTTATCAAGGAAACGATGAGGCTCCATCCCGTGGCACCTCTTCTAGCTCCTCATGAGGTTTTGGAAGATTGCGCTGTTGAAGGCTTTGACATACCAAAGAAATCGCGAATGCATGGGCGATAGGGAGAGATCCAAGCTCATTGTCAGATCCTGAGAAGTTCATTCCAATGAGATTTGTCGGGAGCCACATTGACGTTAGGGGACAAAATTTTGAGCTCATTTCTTTTGGTTCCGGCAGAAGATGGTGCCCTTGAATACACTTGGGCTCACCGTGGTCAGGCTACTGGTGGCACAGTTGCATTGCTTGGACTGGGAACTCCCAAATAAAATTCTGCCGGAAGAGTTGGACATGACTGAGGAATTTGGTCTTACCGTGACCAGGGCCAAACATTTCACCGCTCTTCCTTTATATAGGGTTATAAGTAAATGATCTTATAATTTTTGCTTATCAAGGCAATGAACATTTCAAAATGAATGTTGTTTATCCATTTAATGACCAAAAGTTTAAACAAATTACCTTTTATACCCTTCTTATTAATTTTCCTTTAAACTACTTTATTGTTTTATTATTTTCAATAACCAACCAATAAGAAAGATGAGAGAGGAGAAAAATAAAATGTAATACGAAGCGGCAATATTGTTTATAAATGAAAAGTAGTTGATTACCTTAATTTTTCCAGAACAATTTTAAACAACAATTATTTTGAAGCAAAGGGAGTATATAATGAGCATGCATGAGAAATATTGGTATAATATAGGTGATGGGGCTCAAAATATGAATATCGAGTCACCCAAAAATCGTGATGACGTCAATCGACTGTAACTTGAGAAGAAAGAAGAGATTAGTCACCAGAGGTCGGTTGTGCCTGGGGAAGAGTTTCGATCCCTAAGTCAGTATTCCTCGAGTAATTAGGACTAATCAGTTCTTAGAGAAATTGTCTCTTGTGTATATTGTGTATTCGTTAACTTGTCCGTAGACTATGTTGGAATTTTTTATTTAAAAGAGAGATCAGTTACCTCCTTAATATCGTTTATAAATAAAAAGTAGTTGATTACCTTAATTACTCCAAAACAATTTTAAATAACAATTATTTTGAAACAAATGGAGTATATAATAAGCATGCATGAGAAATATTGGTATCATAGAGGTGATGGGGCTCAAAATATGAACACCTTGTCATCCTACAATCGTGATAACATCAATCGACTGTAACTTGAGAAGAAAGAAGAGATTAGTCACCAGAGGTTGATTGTGCCCGGGGAAGAGTTTCGATCCCTAAGTCAGTATTTCGAGAGTAATTAGGACTAATCAGTTCTCAGAGAAATTGTCTCTTGTGTGTACTGTGTATTCGTTAACTTGTCCGTAGACTGTGTTAGAATTTGTTATTTAAAAGAGAGATCAGTTACCTCCTTAATATCGTTTATAAATAAAAAGTAGTTGATTACCTTAATTTCTCCAAAACAATTTTAATTAACAATTATTTTGAAACAGAGGGAGTATATAATAAGCATGCATGAGAAATATTGGTATAATATAGGTGATGATGCTCAAAATTTGAATACTGGGTCATCCCAAAACCGTGATGACGATAATCAACTGTAACTTAAGAAGAAAGAAGAGATTAGTCACCAGAGGTTGGTTGTGTCTGGGGAAGAGCTTCGATGCATAAGTCTATATTCTGAGAGTAATTAGGACTAATCAGTTCTCAGAATCAGTTCTCAAAGAAATTATCTCTTGTGTGTACTGTGTATTCGTTAACTTGTCATTTAAAAGACAGATCAGTTACCTCCTTAATTTGGGCTTTGCTATTACGTAACAGTAGACAATTAGGATAGGCGTGGGATTATGGGATAACACCATCTGCTCCTGAAATCATGGAGTTTCCCTGGGTTGAGTTATCTTGCCACTCACGTCTTTGTCGAGAGCTTTGCTAACCGACCACTAGACCAGCTTTGTGACCTGCCCATGGATATCGAGAGTCTCGGCTATCTCCTCTAGGAGCTCGCTTTGAGTGGTAGTAGGCTAATGGGAGTAGTTACGAGTCGCACACATCTAGTCGTGGCATGGAAGATGTATGAGACGAGTTTGAAGTTACCAGATCGTGGGCCGAGGTCTTGTGGTACTTCTCTCTAGCTCATTTTGGAGGTCGATGACCTCGGAGGTTGGTGGTAGTAGGTCGCTGCCCACCTATCCTTGTTGACTTTGTAAGTTTGACTTTCAGGCGTTAAAGGTTTGGGCCTTGGACCCATTTGGGTTGACTTTTGTCCGGGTCTTGTCCATTTGCGTTGACTTGTCCAGGTTGTACCTGTTTCTCCCATCATTACCCCCTTTAAGCCTAGCAAGCTTAGAGGTCGTGGTGCCTAAATTACCATCTTCAAGTTGTAGCCACTAACAGGTTCCTGATTCCTTGTAACTGCTAGCTTTATTGTACCTTTCAATTCGGGTCTCTACCATAGAGCTGCAAGCTGGTTTTCAATATTTTGGCCTCAAGTAGAGTTGCGCACACCTAGTCGAGGTATGGAAGGTACATGAGCAGGATTGGGTCTCACGAAGTTGAAGTTCATGGTCTAATGATGCCTCTGTTGTGCTCAACTGGAGGTCGGTGACGTCTAGGTTTGTGACCTGGGAGGTTGGTGGTAGGAAGTCCCTGCCCACTCGTACCTCGGGACTCGTTATTTTGACTTTCAGGTATTAGAAGTTTCCATCTCCAAGTATTAGAAGCTACCATCTCCAAATCGCAAGTTTGACCTTCAGGTGCTAGAAGTCACCATCTTTAGGTCGGGGCCTGATTTTCAGTTATTAAGGACTACCATCTCCAAGTCGTGGGCCTGACTTTCAGGTATTAGGACTCCATCTCTAAGTCGTGGGGTTGGCCTTCAGGCATTATGACTTGCCATTTGTAGGTCGCAACCCTTGAAAAGTCGAGCCATTTCTTGTAGCTATTCGCAAGCTTGACCTTCAGGTATTAAGAGTTACCATCTAGACTTTGCAGCTTTTGGGAGGTTGTGTTGCTTTATTCTGTAACGGCTATTTTCTGGAAGGAGATAAGTCCCTTCTAGCTTCTTGGAGAGTTGAATTGCTCAATTGTGGAAAAACGCACCATCTTGTTATTTGATGGGGAAAGCTGAAGCGCTTTCAGTTTGTGACGAGACGACTTGCTTTAGCTTCTTGGATTCAAAACTGAAAAGTTTCTAGTTTTGGAAAGCCACACCAGTTAATCCTCGGGCAGAATTGAACCATTTTGAACTTCTTTGCATCTCCTTCACATTCTCGAGTCAAATTTCTTTTTTTGCTTACTCTGAGTAGTTTCTACAAAAATGTCTACCATTTCTGATGCTTTAACCTCTTTTCTCGAGACCCTGGACAGTGGGATTTTCTATGATCCTCCCCTCATTCCCCGGGCTCTTCCTGTGCCCAATCTGGGCTATGACCTTTCTGAGGTCATGGTCAGTTCCTAGGATTCTTCTCTGGGCCTTGTTGATTTTTCTTCTGTTTCCCCACTAGCATCACCCATGTCTGTACATAATCCTTCACATGGTGCTCCAAAACAATCAGCTAATGAAGGAAGGAGAACATAAATGGTTACCTTCAATACTTTTGAAAGATCTGAGAGGAAAACAGTAGAGTTAGAAATGCAGGTTTTCCCTGAGTATGTTGCTGTCTCTGAGGAAACGAAGAAGAAAAAGGAAAGAGTCTCTTATAGATGTGGACAGGGATCGTGCGGCATACAAGGAACATGTTGACCAGACTCGACCAGATGTTCCGTTTGATGTTGGTGATTTTAATTACTTACCAAGGATCCATTTCCTACAAGTGACTACCACAAGATAAGGGATAGAAAATTTTGTCCTTGTCGGATTCTGGAGAAGTGGGACGCAATGCTTACAAGCTCGAGCTACCAGATGGTTAAAATATCTCTAATGTGTTCAATGTGCATCATCTTTCTCATTTCCATGGAGACACTCGAGCTTGAGGACAAGCTCTCTTCAAGAGGGAGAGTCTGACGTAGAACAAGTAGATGATGAAGATCAAGATTGTTTAATAATTTTATTTAGAAACTTGTTTTATTTTTTATTATTTTCTTCCTGATTTTTTTTTTTCGATTTCCTAATCTGATTAGGAAAACAATACTTAGCTTTAGTAGTTTACTTGGATTCTACTTCCTAGTCTGATTAGGA
>JAOXNR010047425.1:0-50666 GCA_028571225.1 Parsonsia alboflavescens | reverse complement strand
GGAACGCCCAATTCCATTAATCAGCCAAGAACTAATTCCTTATGATTTAAACTTCCGGTGATCCGTACCTTACTATGTTGAACTTCCCAACACACAGATCACCTATTTAAATCAATTTGGACCTTATTGCATGTTATGCTAATATGTAAAAAATTGCTTATTTAGATTATAGTATTTTACACTTTTTCTCAGAAAATCATAGCCTTTTTAGGCATAAATCCCAACAGTATTTGCCTCCTCTTACTACTAGGGCTCCACTAGTTAAGAAAAAAATATATAGTCCATCAGAGCTGGAGGGTTTTTCTCTCAAGTCTACAATAGGTCTTTCTAAGATTTTTCAGATCAGAGGAGAGAAGGGGCTAAATAGAGATGATATTGTAGTTGCTCAGGAATCTGACCAGCCCAATAGTAGGTGTGCAGGACATATTGTCCTTCACCTAACCAACCTTAGGGGAGGAATTCCTTTCCCTTATCTCATCCTCTTTTCCTCGACATAGCTTACCTGTTGAGGTTTCCCATTACCCAACGCAATTAGGTCCATAATATGCTTTATTGACACCTGTCATTTATACAAGATTTCCATTTCTCTAGACCTCTTTAGGTGTTTATTTAAGGTCAACATCTCTACTGCACTAGGTAAAACGAGCTCAGGATTCATCCAATTCAACAACAGACATAAATTATTAGGAGCTTTCCAATCTTCACTGGGACCTTGGGATGATTCCTTTCTCTTATCTAGTATCCCAGTAGATCAGGATCGAGCAGAGCCTTACCCCAACTGGAATCTTAATAAATCATTTTATAATGGACTCCCAACTTTAAATGAGGAGCAAGAGAGAGAGTTTTCCCCTCTTGACCTTGCTAATTCCAAAATTGAAAAGCTCGATTCTACTCGGCCAGTTTGGCCTGTTCCCTTTCTTTGTTCTGCCGGATTAGGGAGTCTCCCTGTTGATGACCTTCCTACAATTAGGAAGTCGATGGGAATTCTTCCTAATGGTAGGAAATTTCAATACTCTTGGTTTTCAATGAATTTTATTTTGCTCCGCAACTTGCTCATTAACGCTAATATCTTTTTGTTTCCTTTTATTATGATAGCAATGTGGACCGTAAGGCTGTTTAATTCTCCTACTAAGTCTTGTAAAGATTACAATCTCAGACTCTCCTTTCCCTAAATCCATCCAATAGGGGAAGGAGCCCCCTACAATTTCTTCCTAAAAAGGTAAAGATCTAGAGACCTCCGAACAAGAGGCAAATTTCAGTGGTTGTGCCATTGAGGAGGTCGCTGAGACTATCAAAAGGCTTAGTAAGCTTTCCCTAGCTTACCATTCTACTAAGGGGACTACCAGATAGGTCCTCGACCTTCCAATGGAGTTCTCCAACTCATTATTTCAGTGGTCACACTCCCAATCCATTCTGGTGGAGTGTGTCCCATGCATTGATAAAGAGATTTGTAAGCAGCTCACCGACGTTGAGCTAGACAGATATACTGCTTCCCTTAATACTGTGGTAAGCCTTTTTTATCTAGACATAGTCCTGTTGTCTTTTAAAAATTAACTTGTTTGTTTGATTTTCTCTCAAAGCCATGTTTTCTTGGGTGAGCTGTTGAGAAGGAAAATGGAGAGAGGAAAGAAGGACAGAGAATTTTCTACTATGATCACTGAGCTTCAGGACAACAAAACTTTCTTGGAAAAGGAGAAACAGGAACTCTCTTCTGCTGCTGAGCAAGCAAAGGCCAATTATGTTGCTGTCAACACTCTCCTACAGTAGAGCGAGAAAAAACTCTTGAGTGCCAAAGCCCAGAATATGCACTTGTCAAGGGCTCTCAACATAATTGTGAAGAGAGGTGAAAAACTGGTTTCAGTGGGTGACAAGCAATGAGATCGTATTCATGATTTAGAAGCTTAGGTAGCAGATTATAATGCTCCTTGGATGAAGATGGCAGTCTCTCCTTAGCTAAGCTAGAGCAAATTCCTCTTGTTCAAGACTATGTTGAGTCTCTCCTGCCACCTCAAATGATGGGGCAATATGTTGATGTAGTCGATCGACTTAGAGAACTTGAAACTGACAAGGACTACCACGACAAATTTTTTCACCCGGACTCTGTAATTCCTCTTATATGGGAGTATGAAGAGCAAGGTCTAGGCTCTAAAGAGGAGGTTGTAGCTGTTGAAAGTCTAGCAAAGGTGCTGCGAGACGGTGAAAATGCTCTTGAGAAGGAAAGAATTCATGGCATTCCTCTATTGGTAGCCTTCGAAGCTTCAGGTAGTTTTGTTGCTAACCCTTCTAAATATGTCGCTAGTGAAAAAATCCTTAATGAATTCAAAGAGTGCTATTATACTGTAGGTATTCACACTCCAGAAGCTACTGGTGGGGGAAGTGTATGTAAGGTCATCCCGAGCTTGATAGGAGTTCCTGAGAAGAAGAAAGATTGAGTTGTAATAGACTAGTCTTTTATATTTGATAGTTGAATGGATGTAACAGATACAATGCTCAATTTTTGAGCCAACTTTCCTATTTGTTTTATATATTCAGTATCATTCGAGGTCTATTTGTGACCTCTTTTCCCTTAGTCAGAATCTATTATCTAAATAGAATTTTTGGGATTCAAAATGACCTTATAGGACTGGAAATTAAGTAGGTGGCTAAGACTAATCAACAAGTCTTTGCAACTTTTGAATAGGGCGTTGGGCTAATCAATGAGCTCGTGTAGCTCGGGAGCTCTTAGGCATAGAATTTCTTTAGATCACAAATTTTCCAAGGCTTCAGAAGTTTTCTTCCTTTGACATCAGTGAGCTAGTAGCTTCCGCCTTTGTTAACCTCTTGGACTATATAAGGTCCTTCCCAACTTCCTTGCAAGTTTGCTAATTGTCCTTGCTTTCCAACATTCGACCTTTTAAGAACCATTTTCCCAATTGTAAAGTGTTATTCTTTGAACTTTTGTTGAACAAAATTGTGAATTGTTTTTCCTAGTTTTTGTCAGCTTCCATAGCTTTATTTCTGACTTCTTCATGGATATCTAGATCTACCCTTCTCTCCCCCTTATTTAAAACTGAATCGTATTTAGTTAATGTCAAGGATTGCATTCTGACCTCCACAGGCATTAGTGCTTCTGCACCAAAAACACGAACTGAAATGTGTCTCTCCAATAGCCTTTCTAGGTGTAGTTCTATAAACCCATAGGATATTAGGAATGCCTTCTGGCCAAGAAGGTTTCCAACCTTCCTTCTCGAGCTCGATGAGCCTTTTCTTAAGACCTTCCAGAATTGTTCTGTTCGTGACCTCGGCAAGTCCATTCACTTGAGGATGAGCTACTAAGGTTAGTCTTTGTTCTATGTTCCAATTTTCACAAAAAAGCTTGAAGGGATCACCAACAAATTGCCTTCTGTTGTTTGAGATGATAGCTCTTGGAACACCCCTCTGGTGAAGTATTCCACTTCAACCCATCTGGTGAAGTATTCCACAGCTACTATCAAGAATTGAACACCCCTCACTCTTTTAGGAGAAGGTCCTAGTATGTTAATGCCCAAAATATCTTGCAATTGGCAGCTCGTGGATCTTTGCATGACCCTCTTAATATTTGAGACCATCGAAGGCTAGTAATAACCAGTCCTCAACATCTTCTTTACCATGGTTTTGGCTTCGTTGTGTGATCCACATATTCCACTATGTACCTCTTCAATGGCATATTCTCCTTCTCCCTTGCTCAAGCATTTGAGTAATGGCCATGTGTAAGACCTCTTGTATACTTCATCATCTCTTATCAGAACATAGCAAGGTGCCCATTTTCAAAATTGATGAGCTTCATTGGCATCTCTTGGGAGCTCGCCATCTTTGAGGAGTATGTAAATGGGGTACCTCCAATCTGCTTGCTCCTCTATGACCAAGCTTTCCTCTTGATTTATGCTCGGAGAATATAGCTGTTTAACCAATAGCTTGGCTTTGGTGCTTGCAAGCTCTCGATAGACCATAGATACTGTATTAGCCTCTGCATTTTGCTCTCTAGGTATTTGTTCAATGAGAAATTATTCAAGTTTTGATGTTATATCTCTTACTTCTTTGTGATATTTAATCATATTTTCTTCCTTAGCCTCATACACCAGGGCGAGCTACCTGGCTATAACTTGTTAGTCGGTCTTTGCATGCAATTTGTGCACTTATAAAGCTCTTATGAGTCTTAGACCTACTAAAAAAACTTCATACACGGATTCATTATTCATGGTTGGGAAGTCATATTTCACAGAGTAAGAGATTCTCACACGCTCAGGGTTGATCAATATGATCCCCGCACCTGAATTTTCCTTTTCAGTGGAACAATCTGTGTACATGGTCCATACATTAGTTTCACAAGTTTCAGCGAGCTCCAATGGAACTCTCTTACATTCTTCCACGAAGTCTGAGAGAGCTTGAGCTTAGATAGCTCTGCATGGTTCAAATTCAATTTCATACCCTGAGAGTTCAAATGACCACTTCATCGTCCTGCCTGATAGCTCAAGTTTTGCTAGAGCTTGCCCTAATGGTAAATTGGCCAATACTCTAATCGGGTAATCTTCAAAATAGGGCTAAAAATTCCTTGATATCATAACAATGAGGCAAAGAAACTTCACAAGGTCTGAATATCTAATTTCAAGACTTCACTGTAAGGGACTTACATAATACACTAGAAATTGCAAACCTGACCTTTCTACTAAGAGTACCAAACTATCTACCTTCTTGGTTATGGTTAAATACATCAAAAGCTCTTCTCCGGGCCTTCGTGAAACAAGTTGTGGAGATTTTTCCAAGAATTCTTTCAGCTTTATGAATGCGGTTTGACAATCCTCCGTCCACTGGAAATCCTTGGGCTTCTTGAAGACACCACAAAACTTCTCTCCTTTATCAACCATCGTGCTAATGAAATGACTCAATGCTGCTGTCTTCCATGTTAAAATATTAACTTCTTTGATGCTTCTGGGAGGTTCCATGTCCAGGAGTGCTTTTATCTTATCAGGGTTTTCATCGATGCCTCGTCCTGATATGATAAAACCCAAAAATTTTCCTATTGAAAATTCGAAAATGCACTTTTTAATGATTAAGTTTCATGTGAGAAACTTTCAATGTATAGAAAGTCTCCCTTATGTCTTCAATGAAGTCATCTGAGGTCTTCAATTTGGTTACAATGTCATCCACATAGACCTTAATGTTTCTTTCGAGCTGTTTCTTAAAGACCTTATGAATAGCTCGTTGGAACTCTGACCCTGCATTCTTCAAGCTAAAGGCATTTTTGTATAGCAGTAGGTCTCGACCTCAGTTATGAATGAGGTCTTTTCCATGTTCTCCAACGCCATTGGAATCTGATGATATCCTTTATAAACGTCTACGAAACAAAGCCATTGGTATCCAGCCTAGTAATCAACCATTTGGTCAATGCTCGAAAGTGGATATGAGTCCTTTTGACAGTGCTTATTAAGTGTAGTAAAATCTACACAGATCCTCCACATCCCTTCTTTTTTTGGCATGACCACTGGATTGGCAAGCCATTTAGGGTACACGACCTCTTTTAGAATTCTAGTATCAAGAAGAGCTTAGACTTCTTGAGCTATGACTTCGTTAATTTCCGGAGCAAAGGTTTTTTTCTTTTGCTTCACTGGCTTGACTCAAGATCTAAGTTTGACGTTATGTTCTGCTATCTCTCTATCAATGCCTTCAAGGTTGGCAGGTCGCCAGGCAAAGACCTTTAAATACCCTTGAAGTGAATCAACGAGCTTTCCTTTGACCTTAGAAGGTAAAAGCTCACCTGTCGTTTTCCCCTTCTCTAGGAACTTTGAATTAAGAAAAACATTCTCTCCCTTGTTGGCCGCTTGGATTCCAGATTTGTCACCTTCCTTACGAAGTTCGATGAAATCGACCTGCGAGGACATTGCCGAGGTCTCAACATCTCCTTCAGTAAGGTTGCATTCTGAGGCCACCTTTCTGTCTCTTTCTAAGGTAATAAAGTTGTCTTCAACTTGAATCCTCATGTAGTAATTTAGTAAGGAAATTTTGGCTTTCAGGTCCACGACCACTTTCCTTCCAAGAATTACATTGTAGGTTCCTGGTGCATCAACCAGTAGCTAATCCATGACCTTTGTGATTCCTTTGCTAGTTACATAAACTGTACTTGGAACTCATAGAATCCCTCCTGCATAGGTCATACTACCAGTGAAACTAGTCAGAGCCTTACCTAATTTTAGCAGTGAGCTCTTGTCTATTCCCAGTTGATCGAATGCAATTTTGTATAAGACATTCATAGCAGTCATCTACCAAGGATTTTTGCACAAAAAATTCTCCAATCTAGATTGACATCATGAGGGGGTTGGCATCTGCTCCATGAGCTCGTTTTGAGCTCCTTTCAATGGCGTTGATCTCTCTGACTAGAGTTCATTGCTGTAGTTGGTGGATTTGCATAGCCAACATTTTTAGCCTAGAACTCAAGTAGGTAGCCTTCCTTTATCAAACTCTCAATTTTTCGCTTGACGTTGAAACAGTCGTTTATGAGATGGTCGTGGTCTTTATGGTATTGACAAAATTTTGCCATGTCTCTCTTTTCCCAAGGGGTTTTGAGAAGTATTGGTGGCTTTAAGAGACCTTTCTTTTCCAGTACCACTAAGATTTCCACCCGCAAGGCTATCAGAGGGATTGTCATTAGATCGAGAACTGTCTTCCTCTTCTTATCCAACGGTGCCCCCTTTGAGTGAGAGTCTTTCCTATCTCGCTTGGATGTTTATGGGCTCCTAGGTCACCCTTTGATTTCTTTTTCGGTGGTCTTCTCTACTTTTATCAATTTCTTGAGAAGTGTTTGCAATGCTTTGATGGCTTTCACCGACTTTTCTTCTAGCCTGAGAGTTGCATACCCAACTTGCAATAACTGTTTAAATGCATGTAGATCGTATCATTCTTCTGCTCAATTTCCACCACTTCGTCTTTGAAACGACTGTAATAGCTCTTGGTGCTCTCATCTACCTTTTGTCTGATGTTAAAGAGGTCGTTGATATCTTTGTCTCACTTCTTGCTACCCTGATAATTTTGCAGGAAAAACTCTGTTAACTATGTCCAGCTCGAGATGCTTGCTTCTAGAATACTTTTGGGCCACAACTATGCTTTCTTTGGCAACGTTGACCGGAAAGCTCGACACTTGACATGATTGGGGTATTCAAACATCTCCATGTAAGAAATATACTCATCTATATGTTGCAATGGTTCCCTTGTGCCATCATATTTTGCCTGGACTTGAGGAGCTTTAAATACCGGAGGCATTCGAGTTGTCTTGATGCTGTGAACAAATGGTGATGGTTAGGATAAGTCCACAATAGTCTATATTTCTTAGTCTCCATTTCTTTCCTGATACAATTGTAGAGTGGGTCTTCTCGATGGATTGAAGGCTACCTCCATAGCGTCACTACCTGTTCTTTCGATCAGGCTACACCAATGACGTACCCTTCCCCGTAAGAGAAGTTATCAGCGAGCTCTATTACTTGTCAGGACTTATTCCTTGTCACTGATTTCTGGACATTGTTGGTTAAGCCTATCCCTCAAGTCATAACAATGTCCATTAGGTAGAGTTTCTCTTTGGCCAATCAATGGTGAAGCCCTTTCTGTGCAAACTCTTTTTTGGATCCTTTCCTCGTGTGATCCTTCTTGTGGAAACTCTGCTTCTCGACCTTTAGAATTTTTAGTTTGTACTTGTGGTCGTTCCTTATCCTTGAAAGTGGGGGTGGATCCAGTTGCGTGTTATTCCTTAGGTCCCCAGGTTGTTGTGTTTCCTTCCGAGATGGGACTGGACTATACCCTGTTGATAAGCAATCCCTTCTACAAGAGATTCCTTCCAAAGCCACTACCATGTGTTCAAAGAGGACGGCTAGAACAGAGACTCTACTCCCCTCGGATCCCTATGCTTTAGGGACATCGTTGTTATTATTCGGAATTTGGTATCTCTATTCTTCCCTCGAATGTTCAAGATGATTATTTGTCGGGTTCCTCCGAGATGGGCCTAACCGTGATGGCCTCGATTCCTTGATCAATCGGTCCATCACTATTATCATTGTTGTTTTGTGTCGGGATGCTATCTTTGGGCACTGCTTCCCCAATGTGCAATTGTGTTCTTCCTAGTGGTTGACCACGGCATGGTGGTTGTATCTGTGTTGGTTGCGATTGGGCCATCATAATTTCCTTTGTTTTTTTTTTTTTTGTGTCAATGAAAGAAAACTTCTACTCCAAATGTTCTTCCCACAGACAACACTAGAAGTGATTGAGCTCGAAAATGACCTCCGAGTCACCCCAAATCTTGATGGTGCTTGTAATTACAACCAGAAAGAAAATTAGATCACCGGAGTGTGCTCAAGCCCTAAGGATAACTCCGATGCCGAAGTCAGTATTTGATGAGAGCAAATTGGGTAAAAATCCCCTTGTGTCGTCAGTGTGTGCTCTGATATTGTATATCGAATAATGAGTTACCATTTTGGTAAAGTTAATTTGTTGGAATCAATCTTGAATGGTGGAGTTTCCATAATGGTGGAGTTTCCATAATGGAATACATCTTGCTATGCACGTTTCTAGTGCATGAGCTAGAAACTCGATGCTTGATTTTGAAACCATCTTCATGAGCTTCGAAGGTCTCAATGAGCTTCTTTAGAAGATCGCTATAAGTGATGTTGGTGCATATAACTTGTGTTAAGAGTCATTCAATCGTGGCATGGAAGATAACGAGAAAGGTTGGAGCTCATTAGTTTGTAGCTCGAGGTCTAGAGAGACCATCCTTAGCTTGCTAAAGGCTAGTGACCCAAGAGGTCGATGGGTAAGAGGTGGCTGTCAAACTTCCTTTTGATATTAATTAGATCCTAAGCATTCGGGTCAATGTTTAGGTTTATTTGGATCAGTTAATTGGGGAGTACCTGTTTTACCCATCAATATATATAGATATATATTATTTTACATGTTAAAAGTACTACCTTATGAATAAACATTAAACAAAAGTGTACGTAGATTAGGTTACATTTTTATTATTGATTTTTTTTTAAAAAAAAACATTTTTTCATTTTTCTAGCGGTTGAAAGAGCTAGAAAAAAAATACTTCCTTCGTTTCTTTTTAAAAGTTGTTTAAGGCTTTGAAACATAAACCAATGTAATGATGGTTTCACTCATTAATATTTCTCTTGGACTAAAATACCCCTTATAATAAATAATGCTCATATGAATTTAATCCTAATATTGAATGTGATTAGAAGGGTAAGTGATGGGGTCCAAAAGTGTTGGGCTAGATCACCCCGCAAATTCTGATGGAGCTCCGCCGTCAGTAGTCTGAGAACGTAAGAAAATAGAGGTCATCGAAGTCGGCTGTCGCCCGGAGAAGAGCTCCAATGCCTAAGTTAGTATTCAGGGAAAGTTTTCCGGTAAGGATTGTTCTCAAGAAAGTAAGAGTTTTTTCTTATTTGTCCCCAGACCGACCGGATATTTTTGTTTAAGTAACCAGAAGAAGGATCAGGATAATGGTGGAACTTAATCAAATCTCGCCAATTGCTCCTGTTATCTCAGAGTTTCCCTTGGATGAGAGATCTTACCATTCACGTCTCTATGAGAGCTGCGAGCTCACTAGTCAACCTTTAGACCAACTTCGCGACCTCCCCATGGACATTGAGAATCTAGAACATCTCTTTTGGTGAGGTCGTGCAGAGTGACCCTGGCTCCTTGGAGTGACTAGGAATCTCCTACCAGTGATCGCGGCATGGAAGATTTATGATTTGAACTGAAACTTGCTAGATCGAAGTCGAGGTCTGGCGAGACCTTTGACCGAGCTCATTCAGGAGGTTGGGGACCTCTAGGTCTGTGACTTGGGAGGTCAGTGGTGGCGAGTCGCTTGCCCACGGGTCCTCCTTGACTTTGTGAGTTTGACTTTCGGGTATTGAAGGTATGGAGCCTTCTGACTCATTTGGGTTGACCTTTCAAACCGGGTATTGCCTGCTTATGTTGACTGACCTGGGCCATGCCTGTTTCACCCATCATTACCCCCCTCTAGGTCTAGTGAGGTCCTTAGTCACTAGTGCCTAAATTACCATTTTCAAGCCATCGTTACCACTCTGTCTGCCGATCTCTTGAAGTGGCAAACTTTTGAGATATCTTTTCACTTATGTCTCTAGTTGAGAGCTATGAGCAAGGTTTATAATTTTTGATTTCGAGTAGAATTGAGCCCAGCTGGTCACGGTGTGAAAGGTACGTGAGCAAGGTTGCAAGTGTTGGTCTTGTGAGTCTATGTCCCGTTCATTTTGAGGTCAGTGCCCTCGAGGTCCGTGACCCATGAGGGTGGTGATTGAAAATCATTGCCCTCTCACTCCTCGAGACTCGCCAACATGACCTTTGGGTATTCGAGATTACCATCTATAGGTTGCAAGTCTGGCCTTCAGGTATTTGAAGATCGCCATCTTGAGGCTTGGTACCTTTCCTTCAGGCATTAAGAATTACCATCTTCAGGTTGTGGGTCTGGCTTTCAGGTATTAAGAACTACCATCTCCAGGTTTTTGATCGGGCTTTTAGGTATTCATGGGCTACCATCTCCAAGAGGCGATCTCTGGGATAATTTTTCTTGAAGCCATGGATTACCACCTTGGAGCCATGGCTCCCAACATAATAGCATTGTCTTCTTGCAACGGTTGTCTCTTGTGAAATGCCTCATTCCTTTGTTTCTCGAAGCTTGGTGGGAGATCACGATTGGAGGATTGGGAGAGCACCACTAAAGAAGAATCCTCTAAAGCTTGGTGTTGTTAGGAGAGCGGTCATGTGAATTATGGATCATCGTGTTAGATCCAAGAAGGAGAAGTCAACCAAGAGGGAGATATCAGTCAATGAAAAGGAGGCATCCGCTATCAAATATGTGGGAAGATCTCTGAAAATTGCCAGGATCGGGTTTCCACAGCTCTGACCTGCTTCACTTCCTTAACTGAAACCGTTGCATTTGTTTTTTTTTTTAAGGAAGAACTGGGGCGGGTTAGGTTTTTGAACCACCGAGCCACTTTGAATCCGGGAGAAATGACCTGGCTTGGAAGGCTCCAGATTTCCTTGTTTGATCCAAATTCAGCTTCTCCCAAATTTTAAGGATATTGTTAAACTACTTTCACTATCAGAATTTCAGAAACCTCCCTCTTATTGTGTCCCCTTTGAATCTAGCACAAGCATTCTGTCTCCTCCGGACGTTTTCTTCTTCCTTCAAGGTTTTACCTAGTGAGTTCCCTTTCCCTTCGTCTCGTTTTTTTTTTTTTTTTTGGCAAGGGTTTATATCTCTCTTATTATGTTGACTGTGTCTATTTCGTCAACTTCTCAAGTTGGAGGTTCTTCACCTTCTTCTTCCTCCATAGGTCTAGAGAATGATGTTTTTTATCTTCCTCCCATGCTGCACAGTGCACCTTTGGCAAAAACTGAGACCTTCGGGCTTCCTGACACAGAGGCTCACTTTACCCCTTCTAATCTAAGCCCTAGTCTCATCTACTCTGCAGGGAGTTATGTCTGGATAAGGATGTAATCAGAGCCATTGAAGGACATGAATGCTCTTATAGCAAGTGTGAGGGTTACATAGTTCTGTACAGCGTTAACCTTAGGGGTGGCAAGTTGCTTTCAGACATCAACCCTTTGTTCATCGACATGGTCTATTTTTGGCACTTTTCTTTGTATTAGCTTGTACCCAATTCTTCCCTGATGGTGGCTGTTTTTATAGCCACTTGCCACCTTTACAAAGTCCCTGTTTCCCTGGAACTCTTTAGATGCTTTTACAGGATTGGTGTCTCCTTTACGTCTAAGGGGGGCACAGGGTATCTTCAGTTTGTCCCTCACCACAAATTAGTTTGCCCCTTTCAGTCCTCTACAGGGGAGTGGAAACCCCTTTTCTTTTTTTCTTGTCTCCCAGGCCTTTCCCCTACACTTGGAAATTATCTGGATTGGAATTTAAAACGTACCTTTTTCAATGACCTTCCCAATTTGTCTGTTGACCAAGCCGAAAGTATTTATTTTCTTTTGGGTCTGATTAAGTCTGGCAAGCCCACAGTGGGATGCTCCACACCAGTTTGGCCTAAGGCCTTACTCTGTTCTGCCAAGCTTGGACAACCGGCAGAGCGTGACCTCCCTTCCCTCAGG
Source organism: Parsonsia alboflavescens (assembly GCA_028571225.1). Taxonomy (NCBI): domain Eukaryota; kingdom Viridiplantae; phylum Streptophyta; class Magnoliopsida; order Gentianales; family Apocynaceae; genus Parsonsia; species Parsonsia alboflavescens. The sequence continues at coordinate 38,534 of JAOXNR010047425.1, read as the reverse complement.
AAGTCAATGGGAATATCTTTCTCTAGTAGGTAGAGCTCTTTGTATTAATCGAATTCTTGTGTCTTATGAATTAGTCCTAAGATCCTACTTTTCCATTTTTTTTTTTTTTTTTTGTTTTTGCAACGATGAAGATACCCTCATGGCTTAGTGCCGTTGGTTCCTCTAGGACCCCTAGGGGAAGAGGTTGGGGTTCTATTAGCCCTTCCCCATCCAGGGCCCCAATTGTAAGGATTTCTATTCCTCACGGTCAAGGAAGGTCTACTCTGGCAGTGAGGACCCGGGGAGCCACAAAACGAGACTCCACGGCTGCAAGGATGAACCCTTCTGGCAGACCTGCCAAGATCTCCCTTTCATCTTCCGCCCCCTCTTCGCCTTATCCGGATAAGGTTGCTTCAAGTCCCTCTGGAAAAGGAAAAAGCCTGGCTGCTCTTAGTCCAAAGCCTTCATTCCTGGGTTGCGCCATGGAGGAGGTTGTGGGGACTCTCAAGAAGCTGGGTTACCCTGTTCTGTCTGCCCATCCCATTGAGGGGAATGCAAGGTGGGTTCCTGCCATGGCTGTGGACACAACTGACTCACTTTTTCAGTGGCTCCAAGCTAATTCTTTCTTGATAGAGTGCATTCCACCAATTGACGAGGAGATCTGCCTACAATTGACGGATGACAAAATTGGGAAATTTGGGGCTTCCTTCTATGCCGGGGTAAGTTGCTTCTGGTGACCTCAGTCTGGCTTTATCCTTCAATAACCTTGCTTGTAGATTCATTTTTTCTCTCTTTCACAGGGTCATATGGTCCTTGGTTTGCTGCTGAGGAGGTAGGCTGAGAGGGCTTCCAAAGACTGGGAGTTTGCTTCAGACCTCAACCTCCCTGAAGAGGTCAGAAATAAGGCAACTAAAGCGAAAAGGATGCACAAAAAGTAGGTAACAAATTTTTTCAAGCGAGTGAAAGAAAGACGCTGGCAAACAAGGTGAGTTCACCAAGCTGTAGGAAGGCTGGGAAGGACCCTACCTTATCCAAGAAGTCCACAAAGAAGGAAGCTACAACTTAGTAGATCTTGACGGAAGACAACTCCTGAGACCTTGGAATGCCTGTCACTTAAAAAAGTTTTATGCCTAAAGGTCACAGAAGATACGGAAAACCTCCTGGACCTACTGTTCACATTCAGCAACAACCTCAACGAGCTCAACATGATTTAAAGCTAAGTTCTCCCAAAGTTTATGCAATCATTATGCTTGTATTAATTTAAATTATTCAAGTGACAATTCAATTATTCAAGCATGCCATTGTTGAAAAGCAGAAATATTGCTTGAAGCAAAGACAGAAAAACATTAAACAGTTCATAAAGATAGAAAATAGAGTAGAAGGTCACAAACAGACCTCCAGAAAGTATTTAGTACATCCCAAGCACAAATAATAATAGGAGCATCAGAACAAAAGATTCGGGGCGATCCCAGGAGTGATAGCTCACAGAATCATTTTCGAGCTGGACACTACACTAGAGGGATATCATCTATGTCATCCTCTTCCTCCAATGGGATACTAGCAGGAACGACCCCGCCAGGAGGAGTTAGGGCTGAAGTGCTTGTCGAGCAATCCAACAGCATGGTCAGACATCGAGCAACTACGAACAAATGGAGAGATTTGAAAAAAGGTCAAATGCCTCCCCCAGAGAAGGCGTTCAAAAGATAGGGAAACATTTTTCCAAGGAAACTTGAACTCAGAGGAATATGGATACCTTCGGGAGAGGCCATAGTGTAGGGAGTGATGTCAAGAACCTCCCCACCCTCAACAACGGCCTCCACAACCTCTTTCCCTTCCTTGAAGAGAGCTTCCCTAGCTTCACCGACCTTGGCCAAAGACTTTGCTACCACCATCTCCTTAGGGGAGGCCACCTCTTGATCCTTTTTTTCCCAAGGTAGGGAAGCAATCAACCAGAGGTGGTAAAGACTAGAGTCAGTTTCAGTGTTGGTCTTTAGCCCAGGATTGAGCTACCAAATTTCATCCACAATCCCTGTATACTAAGACATCAGTTAAGGCCCTACCAAGGACTGCACGAACTCTTGGAAAGCAAGGACCTCTGCCAGCTTCTCGATGGAAAGGAAACCCTCCTCGTCACAGACCAATTGCAGGTCCTCCAACCTGGCCTCAAGGTCGTTGTTGCACCCCTCCTGTTCAGCCATTCTCCTTTTGACTGTATCCATTGCCTAGGACAAACTCTTGCTGGCAACAGTGGCTTCAGCAACATTCTTCTCGTTTGCGACGAGGAGTCTTCTGGAAGACTCAAGTAAGGCATAAAGGTCAGTGACCATTCTTTCCTGCTGAACCTTGGCCCCTTGAGGCTCTTCCACTAAGGAAGTGAACTCCGGGTCTTCGGAAGCCCTCTCAGCCTGCCTCCTCAGCAGCTTACCGAAGACCACATGACCCTATGAAAAAAAGAAAAAGTGAATCTACGAGCAAGGCTACTGAAGGATAAAAGCAGACTGGGGTCACCAGAAGTAGCTTACCCCGACGGAGAAGGAAGCCCCAAATTTCCCAATTTCCTCATCGGTCAACTACCAGAAGCTCTCCCAATGAACCTGTGGAATGCACTCGATCAGGAAAGAATTAGCATGGGGCTACTGGAAAAGGGAGTCAGATGTCTCCATAGCTGAGGCAGGAACCCACTTTGCATTCCCCTTAGTGGCATGGGCAGACAGAACAGAGTCACCCAGCTTCTTGAGAGACCCCGCAACCTCCTCCACCGTGCAACCCAGGAATGAAGGCTTAGGACCAAGAGCAGTCGGGCTTTTTCCTTTTCTAGAATTACCTGAAGCAACCTTCTCTGGATAAGGCGAAGAGGGCGAGGAAAATGAAAGGGAGATCTTGGCAGGTTTGCCGGAAAGGTTCATCCCCGCAGCAGTGGAGTCTTGTTTTGGGGCTCCTTAGGTCCTCTCTACCACAGTAGACCTTCCTCGACCGCGAGGAATGGAAATCCTTGCAACTGGGGAACTAGATGGTGGAGGGCAAACAGAGCCCCGACCTCTACCGCCAGGTGTCCTAGAGGAACAAGAGGCACTAAGCCATGAAGGTATCTTCATCACTACTAAAACAAAAAAAAAAAAGAGAAGGATGTCAGGACTGATTCATAAGATGCAAGAATTCGATTAATACAAATAGCTCTACGTACCAGAGGAAGATATTCCCATTGACTTCCTGAGGGAATGGAGGTCCAGCTTTACTGGCTATCCAAACCCGGCAGAACGGAGGAAGTCCTCAGGCCAAACTGGTGCGGAGCACCCCACTATGGGCTTGCAAAAGTTAATCAAACCCAAAAGAAAATCCCTACTTTCGGCTTGGTCAACTGACAAATTGAGAAGCTCATTGAAAAATTTATTACCTATTTTTTGTACGTCCTATCCGCTTAAGTTGCCTTCTTTCTGACCTCTTCAAGGAGGTCGAGGTCTACTCTTCTATCCCCCTCGTTTAAGATTGAGTTGTACTCAGTCAATCTTAAAGATGTTTCTCCAATCTCAACTAGCATTATTGCTTCTGCTCCAAAGCACATAGTAAATAGGGTTTCACTTGTAGCTTTTCTAGGTGTGGTCTTGTGTGCCCACAGTATGCTGGGGATCTTGTTTGGCCAGTCTACATTGCAACCATCTTTCTCGAGTTCAATGAGTCTCATTTTGAGTCCTTCCAGGATCGTTCGATTCGTAACTTATTTTAGCCCATTAGCTTATGGGTAAGCTACAAGAGTCAATCTTTGCTTAATGTGGAGGTTCTCGCAGAAGGTCTTGAATGAAACACCGGTAAACTGATGCCATTGTCTAAAATAATAGCTCGCGGGATCCCAAATCTGCATATCATGTCCCTCCATACAAAGGACTAGACCTTTTGGAGATGATCTCACTGTTACGAGTTCTACTTCGGCCCATCAGGTAAAATACTCTACAGTGACAATGAGGAATTTCACACCCCCTACTCAATTTATAAAAGGTCCAAGGATGTCAATTCCCCATATGTCAAATGGTACTGAGGCATTGATTGGCTGAATTTTCATTGGTCGGAGATGTGATTTGTTCCCATGCGGCTGGCAACTAGTGCATTTATGTATGGTCACCTCCATGTCTACTACCATTGTAGGCCAGTAATAGCCCGTTCGTAGGAATTTCTTTCCAACAATTTTCGCTTATATGTGAGAGCCACAGATGCCGCTATAGACCTCGTTGATCATATATTTACCTTTTCCTGGACTTAGACACTTGAGTTGTGGCCATGTGTACGACCTTCGGTATACTTCGTCGTCTCCAATCAAGACATAGCAAGGTGCCCATCTTCTCAATTTGTGAGCTTCTTTTGGGTCCTCAGGGCGGTCTCCATGTTTAAGAAATCTGAAGATGAAGTATCTCCAGTCTGCTTGATCCTCTATGGCTAGACTTTTCTCTTGATCAATGCCGGGAGAGAATACTTGTTCCACAAGTATATCGGCATTTGTTCCAGCTACTTCTTTGTAAACTTTGGACAATCTGTCCGCGTCTGAGTTTTGCTCTCTAGGAATTTGTCCAATGGGAAAGTAGTCAAGCTTTGACCATCTTGTCCTCCCTAGCCTCATATTCCCCAGCTACCTGACTGGCTACGACTTGCAAGTCTGTTTTGGCATGCAATCTCTACACATTGAGGGCTCTTATAAGTCTTAGGCCTGCTAAGAGAGCTTTGTACTCTAATTCATTGTTCGAATTTGGGAAGTTGTACTTCATAGAGTAAGGGATTCTCACTCCCTCAGGACTGATCAGTACAATTCCTACCCTTGAATTCTCCTTCTTTGTGGTCCAAACATTGCCTTCACAAGTGTCTGTGGGCTCCAGTGATGCCCTGGTACATTCCTCTACGAAGTTCGAAAGAGCTTGAGCTTTGATAGCCTTCCTTGGCTCAAACTGGATCTGGTGCCCAAAGAGCTCATAGGACCACTTCATCATTCTGCTAGAGAGTTTAGGCTTTGCTAGAGCATGTTTCAGGGGTAAATTTGTTAGAACTCTTATCGGATAAACTTAAAAATATTGCTTTAATTTCCTAGAAGTGATAATAATGGGGTACAAAAACTTCTAGAGGTCTGTATATCTGGTCTCTGGACCTCAAAGTAAACGGCTAGCATAGGAAATTTTTCACTTGATCTTTCTACTATTAATATCGGACTCACTGCCTTTTCAGTCAAGGTCAGGTACATACAGATTTCTTATCCTGATCTCGGAGAGACTAGTCGCAATCAGGTACATATATTCAGACAGCTGGAAGTCTTTTGGCTTTTTTATGGCGTTGTACAATCTTTCTCCTTTGTCTGCCATCTTGCTGATAAATCGTCCTAGAGCTACCATTTTTTCTGCAAGGCTTTGTACTTCTAAGAGATTTCTAGGAGGTTCCATATCAAGGAGGGCTTTGATTTTGTCTGGATTGGCATCAATGCCTCGCTCTGAGATCATGAAGCCTAGGAACTTTCCTACGGAGACCCCGAAAGAGCATTTCTCTAGGTTAAGTTCATGTGCGCACTCTTCATGGTTTGGAAAGTTTCTCGAATGCCTCCTATGAAATCATCTATAGTTTTGGATTTAATCACTATGTCATCCACATAAACCTCGATATTTCGCCCAAGCTGCTTCTTGAAAATTTTGTGCATCGCCAGCTGAATTCTACCCAGCATTTTTCAAACTAAAAGGCATCCTGGTGTCGCAATAAGTCCCCACGTCCGTGATGAAGGAGGTCATTTCCATGTCTTCCAGGGCCATTGGGATCTAGTGGTATCCTTTGTATGCATCAAGGAAACACGACCACTAGTATCCAGCTATGGAGTCCACCATCTGGTCAATGCCGTGAAGGGAGTAAGAATCTTTCCGGTAAAATTTTTGCAATGTGGTAAAGTCTACACACATGCTCCATGTCCCTTCCTTCTTCAGTACTACCACAGGATTAGCCAACCATTTTGGGTACACTGCTTCCTTCAGAATCCCAACATCAAGAAGAGCCTCGACTTCTTTCGCTATGACCTCGTTAAGTTCTAGAGCAATGGTCCTCTCCTTTTGCTTCACCGGTTTGACTCTTGGCTTGAGCTCGACCTTGTGTTCAACAACGGTTCGTTCAACCCCTTCGAGGTAGCTAGGCTGCCAAGCGGAGACTTCCAGATTTTCTTCAAGGGAATCTACCAACTTCCCTTTAATCTTTGGGGGCAGGAGCTCTCCAATTTTAATCCCTTTCTCCGGGAATTTAGGATTAAGATTTTCTCTCACTTTCCAACTGCTTGAATTTTTAAGTGGTCATCCGCTTTAGGGAAGTCAATGCATTCGTCTAGTTTGGGCTCCTAGGAGCTTTCTTCATTACCCCCTGCTAAGTAACATTCCACTACCCTTTGCTTATCTCCTTCGAGGTTAATCCAAACTCCCGGATTCTCATGCTGTAGTTGAGTAGGGAGATCTTTGCTTTCAGGTCCATGATCCCCCTGAGACCAAGGATAGCATTGTAAGTCCCGGGAGCGTCTACAACCATCCAGTCCATGATCTCAGTGACTTCTATGCCATCCACTCGGACTGTGGTCGGGACTTTTAGGACCCCAGCAGCATAGGTCGTGCTACCATTGAAACTGATCAATGCAGTGTCTGACCTCTATAGTGAGCTTTTGTCAATCCCCATTTGATTGAAGGTCTTGTGATAGAGGACATTGACTGCACTTCCGGTGTCTACTAGAATTTTCCTCACACCGTTAAGGGCTCTGAATCTCCTCCCCGAGCTCACTTCGATATCCTCTTTATAGCATTTATTTCACCGACTGGGGCCCTTTGATTCTGTGGAGCTGCTATTGGTGGGTTTGCAAGCCCTGCATTTAGAGCCAGAAAATCTTGTAGGTGACCTTCTTTGATGAACCTCTCAATTTCGCATTTGAGGTCAAAGTAGTCCTTCGTCAGATGACCATGATCCTTATCATAGTGGCAGAACTTTGCGTGGTCTCTCTTGGCAATAGGACTTTTGAGGGACCTGGGCGGCTTGAGAAGGCCTTTCTTTTCCATGACCATCATAACCTCCACCTGTGATGTATGGAGTGGTGTGAGTAGAAGGTCGGAGATGGTCTTCCTTCTTTTGTCTGAGGTTCCCCCTTGGGTTCGGGATCCTTCCTGTCTCATTTTTTTTTTTTGAGGACTCTTTGCATGCCCTCTGTTGCCTCTATCTATGGCAGGAGTGAAGCCCGGGATTTTCTTTTGAACCGCTGTTTCCTTAGCCTTGATCAATTTTTCCAAGAGCATCTGTAGCTTCTTGATTGTTTTCACCGGCTCCTCGGCCAGTCTGAGGGCTACGTACCCCCCTTACAAACCTTACTTCAATGTATTCACGTAAATAGCATCATTCTTTTGTTCGATCTCCACTGCTACGTCGTTGAAACTCCTGTAATAGCTTTGGGTGCTTTCACCGACCTTCTGTTTGATGAGGAAGAGGTCATTGATATCTTTCTCGCACCTTGAACTGCTCTGATAGTTTTTCAGGAATAGCTCTTTCAGCTGTGACCAACTTGAAACGTTTGCCTCAGGGATTCCTTTGAATCATGATTGGGCCTTTTTGGTCAACATGGACCTAAAGGCTCTACACTTGACGTGGTAGGGGTGTTCAAACATCTCCATGTAGGAGATGTACTCGCTAATGTGTTGTTGTGCCTCCCTAGTACCATCATATTTTTTCTCTAGCTATGGGAATTTGAAGCCTGAAGGCATCTTGGCTATTCGAATGCTATGGACAAAACGGTGAAGGCTCGGTTAGATCCAGAGTGCTTCGCTGATCCTGATCGATTGAGGGAACTGCTCTCCTCAGTGGGTTGGGGGCTACCTCTTGAGTGTTTTTGCTTGTCATTTCGATCAGCCAAAGACGAGGCGGTATCCTTACCCCAAGTGGAGTTCATAGCGAGTTCCCTTGTTGGGGGCATGGATATCCGGGGTCCTCAAGATCTCTGCGGCCTGCCATTCGTAGTGAGATCTAGGTATCTCTCTTGTGATCCTCCCTGCGGCAATTTTTGGTTGGCTGTTCATTCTGAGATGGGTCGGGCAGTGACAACGAGGGTTGATTTTGTTGTTCGCTTCTCCTTGGATTGTCGTCAGTGGTAGCCTGCATTGGCGGTGGCCTTTCCGGCACCATATCTCAATAGGTAATTGTATCCTGGCTGGTGGCCTCCCGCGGCACGAATGCTGAGCCCGTGGAGGCTGTGATTGAGCCATCAAAATTGCTTTATTTTGTTTTCTATATGGAAAAAATCAGACTTTTCTATTCTGACTTCCCACGGACAGCGCCAGAAGTGATGGGGTCCAAAAGTTTTGGGCCGGATCACCCTGCAGATCCTGATGGAGCTTCGTTGTCAGCAGCCTGAGAAGGTAATAAAAGAAAGGTCACCGGAGTGGGCTATCGCCCGGGGAAGAGCTCTGATGCCTAAGTTAGTATTCAGGGAAAGGTTTCCAGTACGGATTGTTCTCAAGAAAGTATGAGAGTTTTCTCTTATCTGTACCCAGATTGACCGGGTATTTTTGTTTAATTAACCAAAAGAAGGATCCGTTACCTCCTAGAAGTCAGTTCCCATTTTCATCTCCCTCGACAATCAGGATAATGGTGGACTTAATCAAATCCCGCCAGTTGCTCCTGGAATCTAGGAGTTTCCCTTCGACGGGAGATCTTACCATTCACGTCTCTATGAGAGCTGCGTGCTTACTAACCGACCTTTAGACCAACTTCGCGACCTCCCCGTGGACGTTGAGAAACTCGAACATCTCTTCTAGTGAGGTAGCTCCGAGTGACCCTTGGCTCCTTGGAGTGACTAGAAGTCTTGCACTAGTGGTCGTGGCATGGAAGATTTATGATTCGGAGTGGAAATTGCTAGATCGAAATGGAGGTTTGGCAAGACCTTTGCCTGAGCTCATTTAGGAGGTTGGGACCTCTAGGTCTGTGACCTGGGAGGTCGGTGGTGGCGAGTCACTTGCCCACATGTCCTCCTTGACTCTGTGAGTTTGACTTTCGGGTATTGAAGGTATGGGGACTTCTGACTCATTTGGGTTGATCTTTCAGTCCGGGTCTTTGCCCGCTTATGTTGACTGATCCGGGCCGTACCCGTTACACCTATAAGATTGAAATTTTTTTGTTAAATGCTCTTTCGGAAGTAGAAAAAGACTAAACATTCTTTTCAGAAATACAAAACGACTTTTATTTTGAGAGTAAAAAAAATTTATTTAAAACGATTTTTGAAAAGAAAGGGAGGGAGTATGGAAGTTGGCGGCTTTGACGAATGGTGATTCAAACCGCCAGAAAATAATGCAAATGATGGTGCTTTTAATTAACCGCTGAAGATTCTTTTTCTTTTCTTTCTTTTTGGAATTCTGACTAAAGTTCCAAAAAAAAGATCCACTAGAAAATTTTTTCTTTTTCCTGGAATTCACACTCAACTGCCAAAAAAACCACCGCCATAGAAATTGTATTTTCTGGTGGATAAAAATAACCGCTAGAAAAACATTAAAATAGCCAGAAATGAACCATTTTCCGACGCTGTACCTAAACTTCAAAAAATATTCTGCCAAAAAACACTTCCTTTCCCGTCAGACACCTTAGCCGCAGAAAAACTGAAGAAAAACCTCTAAAAAAAAACCTAGCAGTTTCGAGCAACAGCCATAAATTGTCCTTTTTCTGGCAGTGTTCCTTCCGTTCCAAGGTGGTTAGAACAGGAGAATTGGCCAAAAGAACAATACCGTCCTTCTAGACAACTTACGAACACTAGAGATCCTTGTACTGGGGACTAACCTATCATAGTACAATATATTCATTGGTGTAAATAATCGAGACCAAATTAACGGATGCTCATAATATATTTGCTTTGTGAAACGGATACAGCCTGAACTAGTCAATCCAAACATGCAAGATCCGGACTAAAAAGTCAACCTAAATGAGACAGAGGACTCCATAAATTCAATACCTGAAAGTCAGACTTACAGAATCAACGAGGACATGTGGGCAAGCAACTCGCCACCACCAACCTCCCAGGTCATAGATTGAGAGGTCACCGACCTCTTAAATTAGCTCGGGCTAAGGTCTTGCCAGACCTCGACTTCGACCTGGCAAGCTCCGATTCGAATCATAAATCTTCCATGCCGCGACCACTGGTTCGTAACTCCTAGTCACTCTAAGGAGTCAAGGACCACTCGGCGTGACCTCACCAGAAGAGATGTTCAAGTTCTCAATGTCCACGGAGAGGTCGCGATGTTGGTCTAATGGTCGGCTAGTGAGCTCGCAGCTCTCGCAAAGATGTCAATGGCAAGATCTCTCTTTCCAAGGAAACTCCGAGATAATAGGAGCAACTGGTAGGATTTGATTAAATCCCACAGTTATCTTGATTGCCTACGGTGACGTAAAGGGGAACAAAATTCCAAAAGGTTATGGATCATTTTTCTGATTACTTAAACAAAAACACCCAAACAGTCTAGGGGGACGAATAAAACTGTCTAGCTTTCTTGAGAATAATCCTTACCAGAAAACTTTCCCAGAATACTAACTTAGGCATCGTAGCTCTTTCCCCAGCGACAGCCCACTCCGGTGACCTCTTTTTCTTATCTTCTTAGGCTGCTAATGGCGGAGCTCCATCACTTTTGGATCCCATCACTTCCGACGCCGTCTGTGGGAAATCAGAACAGTAAAGCTTAACATTTTTCCATACACAAAACAAAATAAAGCAATCCTGATGGCTCAATCCCAGCCTCCACGAGTTCAACCTCTATGCCGTGGCAAGCCAATAGCCAGAATACAATTGCACACTGAAGAGATAGTGCCGGAAATGCCACAGCCAACACAGGCCGTCACTTATGGCAACCCGTGGCCAAGCACTCAGCAAGGCCAACATGCCGGCCTATCCCAGAATATCTTGCCCAACCGAACACTGATGCAAGAAAGGCCACAAGGGAGACACCCAGATCTCATTGGAAATGGCAATAACTCCAAGCCACCAAGTCCACAAAGATCTGGTGGAACCTGGGTATCCATGCCGACGAATCTAATGGAAAGGATGGTGGCTGCCTTGGAGGGAATATCAGGTAGAAGAGACTACATTTCCACTGGGGGTACTCCGACGCACTCTTGGAGAGAAACGCCACCACCCAGGAGTCAAACTAGGCATACTCAACCGGATAGGTTTCACCCTTTAGAGGCAAGGACTGACCCTCAGTGCAATGAAGCTGGTCGGCTAGAACAAAGGTCACAAGGAGCAAGGACTTTACCAGTGACCGACCTTAGGGAGACCCTCAATAATCAAAGGGGGTATGATCTAAGAGATAGGCTCAATCGAGCTACCATCTCCAGAAGCCAAAAACAGGATGTAGCCCCTGAAGAGCAGGGAAGCTCACTGGGAACTCCGCTTAGGGCCTCATGGTAGCCTGATCAAAATGATAGATGAAAACCCTCGAGGGGTAGTCCCCAGCCCACTGAGGAGAGCAACTTCCTCAACTAATCATTAGCGACAAAACACTATGGATCTAACCTAGAGTTTGTCGTTTTTCCACAGCATCCGTACAGCCAGGATGCCTTCAGGCTCCAACGCTCCACAACTGGAGAAAAAATATGACGGTACTAGGGAGCCACAGCAACACATTGACAAGTACGTCTCCTATATGGAGATGTTTGAACATCCCGGCCATGTCAGATGTAGAGCCTTCGGGTCCATGCTGACTAAAAAGGCAGTAAGTTCGGTCTTAATAGTAGAAAGGTCAGGTCAACAATTTCCTATTTATTATGTTAGCCGTTTACTTCGAGGTCCGGAGACCAGATATACGGATCTCGAGAAGTTTTTGCACCTCATCATTATCACTTCAAGGAAATTAAAGCCGTATTTTGAAGCTTATTCGATAAGAGTCCTAACAAATTTACCTCCGAAACAAACTTTGGAAAAGCCTGTACTCTCAGGCAAGATGATGAAGTGGTCCCTTGAGCTCTTTGGGTACCAGATTCAATTTGAGCCAAGGAAGGCTATTATGGCTCAATCCCTTTCAGACATCGTAGAAGAATGTATTGGGGCACCACTGGAGCCTACAGACACTTGTGAAGGTAATATCTGGAGCATGTTCCCGGACGGGTCTGCAGAGAAGGAAAATTCGGGGGTGGGGATTGTACTGATCGGCCCTGAGGGGGTGAGAATCCCTTATTCTGTGAAGTAGAACTTCCTAACCTCGAACAATGAATCGGAGTTTGAAGCTCTCTTAGCAGGCCTAAGACTTATAAGGACTCTCAAAGTGCAGAAATTGCACGTCAAAATAGGCTTTATAGGTCATAGCCAGCCATGTCGCTGGAAAATACAAAGCTTGACTACTTTCTCATTGAACAGATTCCCAGAGAGCAAAACTCAGAAGTGGATACTCTGTCCAAAGTCTACAAAGAAGTAGCTGCAACCAATGCTGAGCTGCTTATGGAACACCTACTCTCTCCCAACATTGATCAAGAGAAAAGTCTAGTCATAGAGGATCAAGCAGACTGGACATGCAAAAATCTTCAGATTCCTTAAACATATCGACCTCCCTGAGGACCCAAAAGAAGCTTGCCGAGTGCGAAGATGGGCACCTCGCTATGTCTTGATTGGGGACGATGAGGTATACCGAAGGTCTTACATATGGCCACTGCTCAAGTGTTTAAGTCCAGGGGAAGGTAAATATGTGATTGACGAGGTACATAGTGGCATATATGGCTCTCACATAGGAGCGAAGACTCTTGCAAAGAAAATCCTATGAACGGGGTATTATTGGCCTACAATGGTTGCAGACATTGAGGTGAATGCACCAGTTGCCAACTGTATGGGACCAAATCACATCTTCCATCAGTGGAATACCAGCCAATCAATGCCTTAGTACCATTGGACATGTGGGGGATTGACATCCTCGGACCTTTCACAAAGGGAGTAGGGGGTGCGATATTCCTCATAGTCGTTGTAGAGTATTTCACCAAATGAGTCGAAGCGGAACCCGTGACAGTGATCACATCTCGAAAGCTTCAGTCCTTTGTATGGAGGGACATTATATGCAGATTTGGGATCCCACGAGCCATCAATTTAGACAATGGCCGACAGTTTACTGGCGATCCATTCAAGACCTTTTACGAGAACCTCCACATTGAGCAAAGACTGACGTCTGTGGCTTACCCACAAGCCAACGAGTTAACAGAGGTTACAAACCGAACAATCCTAGAAGGACCAAAAAAGAGACTCACTAAGCTCGAGAAAGATGGCCGCAATGTAGATTGGCCAAACGAGATCCCCAGCATACTGCAGGTACACAGGACCACACCCAGAAAAGCTATAGGAGGAACCCCATTTAGTTTATGCTTCGGAGCAGAAACAATAATGCCGGTTGAGGTTGGGGAAACATCTTTAAGATTGACTGAGTACAACTCAATCTTAAATGAGGGGAGAGAAGAGCAGAGCTCGACCTCCTTGAAGAGGTTAGAAACAAGGCAACTAAAGCGAATAGGACATACAAAGGGCAGGTAACAAATTTTTTCGACAAGCGAGTGAAAGAAAGACACTTTTTAGCTGGAGAAATGATCCTTAAAAGGTCAGATGTTGGCAAACAAGGTCAATTGACCAAGCTCCAAGAAGGCTGGGAGAGACCCTAACTAATCTAAGAAGTCCACAAAGGAAGGAGCTACAAACTAGCTAATCTTGATAGGAGACAACTCCTGAGACCTTGGAATGCCTGTCACTTAAAAAAGTTTTATGCCTAAAGGTCATCTGAAATACGAAAGACCTCTTGGACCTACTGGTCACATTCACCAACGAGTTCAGCGTGATTTAAAGCTAAGTTCTTCTAAAGTTTATACAATCATTATGCTTGCATTAATCTAAGTTACCCGAATGACAATTCAATTATGCAAGCATGCAATTGTTGAAAAGCTATGTGTATGAAGAGCAAAAATATTGCTCGAACCAAAGACAGAGAAGTACTAAGCAGATCATAAAGACAAGAAATAAAGCAGAAGGCCACAAACAGACCCCTACGAAGCATTCAGTACATCGAAAGAACAAATAGTAATAAGAATATCAAAATCAGAGATTTGGGGTGGTCTTGGGAGTGATAGCATAGAATTATTTTAGAGCTGGACTCTGCACTAGAGGGGCATCATCTCTATCATCCTCCTCCTCTACTGGGATACCGGCAGGAATGAAACTACCAGGAGGAGTTAGGGTTGAAGTTCCAGTCAAGCAAGCCAACAACATGATCAGACAGGGAGCAACAAAGAACAAATGAAGAGATTTGAAAAGAGGTCAAATGCCTCCCCCAAAGAAGGCATTCAAAAGATTGTGAAACATTTTTGCAAAATAATCTGAACCCGGAAAAATAGGGATACCTTTAGGAAAGGCCATAGCATAGGGAATGATGTTAAGAACCTTCTCGTCCCCATCTACAGCCTCCACGACCTCTTTCCCCTCCTTAGAATGAGCTTGCCTAGCCTCACTGACCTTGGCCAAAGATTCTGTTATGGCCATCTCTTCAGAGGAGGCCACCTCCTTGTCCTTTTTTTCCCAGGGGAGGGAAGCAACCAACCCGGGGCGGTAAAGACTAGAATCAATTTTAGAATTGGTCTTCAGCCCAGGATTCAGCTCCCTAAGTTCGTCCATTACCCCAGTATACTGAGACATCAACTAAGGCCCCAACAAGGACTACACGAACTCCTAGAAAGCAGGGACCTCCGCTAGCTTCTCCATAGAAAGGAAGCCCTCCTCGTTGCAGAACCCTTGCAGGTTCTCCAGCCTAGCCTCATGCTCATTGTTACGCTCCTCTTGCTCGGCCATTTTTTTTTCAACCATGTCCAATACCTTGGATAAACTCTCACTAGCAGCAATGGCCTCAGCAACATTCCTCTCTCTTGCTACGAGGAGCTTTTTGGAAGTCTCAAGCGAGGCATAAAGTTCAGTAACTTTCCCCTCCAGTTGAGCCTTGGCCCCTTGAAGCTCTTCAACCAAGGAGGCGAACTCCCGATCTTTGGAAGCTCTCTCAACTTGCCTTCTCGACAGCTCACCTAGGATTACTTGACCCTACGAAGGAGGGAAGGAGTAAATCAATAGGCCAGATTATTGAAAGATAAAGGCAGACTGAGATCGCCTGAAGAAACTTACCTAGGCGTAGAAGGAGGCCCCAAATTTTCTAATCTCTTCATCTATCAGCTACCGACAGATCTCCTGATCAGCAGGTGGGATGCACTCCATCAGAAAAGAATTAACATGTGGCCACTGGAAAAGAGAATCCGATGTCTCCATGGCCAAGGCAGGGACCCACCTTGCATTCAACTCATTGGGGCGAGCTGCCAGAACAAAGTCTCCCAGCTTCTTGAGAGTCCCCGCAACTTCTTCCACAGTGCAACCCAGGAATGAAGGCTTAGGACCAGGAGCAGTAGGGCTCTTTCCCTTTCCAGAGGGACTCGAAGCAACCTTCTCCAGGTAAAGCGAAAAGGGAGATCTCAGCAGGTCTGCTGGAAAGAGTCATCCTCACAGCAGTGGAGCCTCGTTTTGAGGCCCCTCAAGTCCTCTAAGCCATAGTAGTTCTTCCCTGACCTAGGGCAATGGAAATTCTAGCAACTGGGGTCCTAGATGGCAAGATCTCTCATTCCAGGGAAACTCTGAGATCCTAGGGGCAACTAGTGGGATTTAATTAAATCCCATAGTTATCCTGATTGCCAACGGCAACGTAAAAGGGAACTCAATTCCAAGAGATAACGAATCATTTTTTTTATTACTTAAAAAAAAACTCCCAGTCAGTCTAGGGGGACGAGAAAAACTCTCTTGCTTTCTTGAGAACAATCCTTATTCAAAAACTTTTCCAGAATACCAACTTAGGCATCTTAGCTCTTCCCTGGGCGACAACCCACTTCGGTGACCTCTTTTTCTTATCATCTCAGGCTGCTGACAGTAGAGCTCTATCAAGATCTGTGGGGTGATCCGGCCCACCATTCTTTGGACCCAATCAATATTAAAGGATTATAGTGGCTAACAAAAAATTGGATCAAACTATAGAATTAAAAAAAAGAACTCAGCCATCTCGTTAAACGGCCCATGCAGGTTAGGACCTATGACTCTTACATGGCACGATGCTCTAACAAACTAAATTAATAGGCCTTACATTTTTAGACCTTTAAATTTCTTATGTTTGGGGAGTATGGTGGTTAGGAAAAAAAATATAGGATTAGATTATAATTCGATTAAAGATGAGAGATCTAACCAATTAAACTAATAGGTCATTCACTTTTGAGCCTTTTTGTTGCTGGAGGGTATAAAAGAAATATATAAGATCAAATTATAGTTTGACCGATGAGGAATCAACAAAAATGGCCACATAAACGATAGGCCATTCTTTTTTGTGTATTAAACATGTTCAATGGTAATCACATAACCAATTCAATGAGTTGCTAAAAATTGGGTCCTCTAAACTTGTTGTCAAACCATTCTAAGAATAATGGCCCGTGCAGGTATTGAACCTGCGAAACTTGTTGTCAAACCATAATTTGACCAGACCTAGTAGGCCATTCATTTTGCAAACATATTATTCGACCAAAGAAGAGAGATCTAGCAAAATATGTTTGATACAGGACTCGAACCTATGACCTTCGCGTTATTAGCGTAACCCTTTAAGCCAACTGAGCAAATAAGCCATTTGCTCTGAAGACATTAAACTTTTCCGATGTTAATCATATAACCAATTCAATGAGTTGTAAAAATTGACAACATTTAAAAAAATGGCCCAATCCTCAAACCTGCAAGGCTGTAACTAGGAGTAAAAATAGGCGAGGCAGCATGTGGTCTGGCTTCTTCAGGCATAAGATCAGTCTATGGCTTTTCTTTATACTTGTTTAGTGTGAAATGCCAAGCTTAGATCTCGAGTATGGCCTGTGCCAGTTTCCTTTTTCAGAAAAAAAACAAAAAAAAAAAGGAACTTTTAAAATCTATAAATTGATATATAATTTAAGATTTGAACCTATAATGTATGAATTGTGATAACATTTTCCACTTTACTATAATTATTTAGCATATATATTTTATATAATTAAGTATTTGCATAGTTTAAATAAGAATAAAAACTAAAAATTTTAAATTGTTGAAATAATGTATTTCTTTTTATTTCCTAAGGTGTATTATGATTAATAATGTTTTGATTTTCTTATTTTGAAAGTGTTCAAATAAGTAGAAGAAATTATATTTAATTTTTAATTCTTTATCACCGGTAGCTAGTAACTACAAATAAACTTGAACTAAATTTTTTTATTTTCTTAATTTAAATTTTTGTCTTTGTTATTGTATATGCAGTAATAAATTATATAGTATTTTATCATATATTTTAAAAATTTTATATAGAGTTTGCAATTTTTATTAACTCCCTAATTTTTTATTTATTTTTATTAATTATAATGATAAGATATTCTTATATTTTATTTTATAATATATTGGATTTATAGTGTTTTTAATTTTTTTAAATGCAAGATTTATAAACTGCCTTCAAGCCAAACTCAAGTCAAGTGACTGTCTAACTTGTCTGGCCTGTTATGAAAAGAGTCTGGCATGACCTATTTCCATCCATACCTCCAACCTTTGTTATTAGTCTGACGCTCTATCCAAATGAACTAATGAACCATTCATTTTTAGGGTATTATACTTGCCTGAAACTGACCCTCCAACCTATTAAGAAAAAAGTCTCGCATGACCTGTTTCTATCCGTACCTCATTTTTAAGGTATTAAACTTGCCTAAAATTGACCCTCCAACTTTTGTTATTAGTCTGACACTCTATCCAACTAAACTAATGGGTCATTCATTTTTAGGGTACTAAACTTGCCTGAAATTGATCCCACTAAACTTTAAGCAATATTTAAAATAATTACTTTACTAAAATAAAAAGTATAATCTATATGCCCTAAAAGTTTTGAAAAAATATGTCTTTATTATTACATTATTTATAAATTATACCATAGTATAATGAATAAAAATATATGTATATTTTTGTTAAATGACACTAGATGTATTTGCCACACAACCAATAGGCCATTCTAAAAATTAGGATTAGCACGACGCTCAAACCAATAGAGCTAATAAGCCATTTGCTCTTACGACATTAAAATTATCCAAAGCTAATCATATAACCGATTCAAAGAGTTGTAAAAATTGAAAACATTAAAAAAAATTTCCCTAGCCTTGAACCTGCAAGGCTGCAACTAGGAGTAAAAATAGGCGAGGTGGCATGTGGCCTAGCCTTTTCAGGCAAAGGATTGTTTAGTGTCAAAATGCAAAGCTTAGGTCTTGAGTATTGCCTGTGCCATTTTCCCTTTTTTTTTTAAAAAAAAAAGAATCTTTTAAAATCTGTAAATTGATATATAATTTAAGATTTCAACCTATAACATATGAATTGTGATAGCATTTTCCACTTTATTATAATTATTTAGCATATATATTTTAAATAATTAAGGATTTGTATAGTTTAAATAAGAAAAAAAAAAGTTGAAATTTTAAATTGTTGAAATAATGTATTTCTTTTTAGTTGCTCAGTTGTATTATGATTAATAATGTTTTGATGTTCTTATTTTGAAAGTGTTCGAATAAATAGAAGAAATTACATTTAATTTTTGAATCTTTATCACTAGTAGCTAGTAACTACAAATAAATTTGATCTAAATTTTTTATTTTCTTAATGTAAATTTTTGTCTTTGTTATTGTATATGATGTAATAAATTAAATTATATAGTATTTTGTTATATATTTTAAAAGAATTATATTGAGTTTGTAATTTATATTAGTTCTCTAGTTTTTTAATTTGTTTATTAATTATAATGATCAAATACTCTTGAATTTTATTCTATAATATCTTGTATTTATAGGTTTTTTTTTAAATGCAGAATTTATAAACTACCTTCAGGCCAAACTCAAGTCATGTGACTTTCTAATATGCTTCACCTATTAAGAAAAAGCCTAGTCTGACCTATTTCCATTTGTACCTCCCACCTTTGTTATTAGTTTGATGCTCTAACCAACTGAACTAATAGACCATTCATTTTTTTTGGTATTAAACTTGCCTGAAATTTACTCCACTAAACTTGTTAAGCAATATTTAAAATAATTACTTTACTAAAATAAAAAGAATAATCTATATGGCCTAAAAGTTTTGAAAAAATATATATCTTTATTATTACTTTCTTTATAAATTATACCATAGTATAATAATAAAAAATATATGTATATGTATGTTAAATGACACTCATATAAACAATATAGGTGTAGTTGAGGAATCAAATTATAATTTGACATGAGGAATCAACAAAAATGGCGACATAACCAATAGGCCCTTCTTTTTTTGGGTATTAAACATGTTCAATGGTAATCAATAACCCGTTCAATTGTGACCTGACCTAGTAGGCCATTTATTTAGCAAAAATATGCTATTCTGAATATAATGGCCGATACAGGTTTCGAACGTATGACCTTATTAGCACGACGCTCCAACCAACCGAATTAACAGGCCATTTGCTCTTAAGACATTAAACTTTTCCAATGCTAATCATATAGCCAATTCAATGAGTTAAAAAAATTGAAAGCATTAAAAAAAATGGCCCAAGCCTCGAACCAGCAAGGCCGCAACTAGGAGTAAAAATAGGCGAGGCGGCATGTGGCCTGGCCCATTGAGGCATAAGATTACGCTAAGACTCTGCTTTAGGCTTGTTTAATGTCAAATGTCAAGCTTAGGCCTTAAGTATGGCCTGTGGCTGTTTTTTTTTTTCTCTTTAAGATCTTTTAAAATCTATAAATTGATATATAATTTAAGATTTGAACCTATAACATATGAATTGTGATAACATTTTCCACTTTATTATAATTATTTAGTGTATATATTTTATATAATTAAGTATTTATATAGTTTAAATAAGAAAAAAACTAAAAATTTTAAATTATTGAAATAATGTATTTCTGTTTACCGGCTAAGTTGTATTATGATTAATAGAGTTTTGATTTTCTTATTTTGAAAATGTTCGAATAAGTAGAAGAAATTACTTTTAATTTTTAATTCTTTATCACTAGTAGCTAGTAACTATAAATAAATTTGATCTAAATTTTTGATTTTCTTAATTTAAATTTTTGTCTTTGTTATTTTATATGATGTAATAAATTAAATTACATAGTATTTTATCATATATTTTAAAAAAATTATATTGATTTTGTAATTTATATTAGTGCTCTAATTTTTAATATTGTTTATTAATTATAGTGATCAAATACTCTTGTATTTTATTTTTTAATATATCGGATTTTTAAGGTTTTTTTTTTTTAGCTGTAGGGTTTATAAATTACCTTCAAGCCAAACTTAGGTTAAGTGAATGTCTATCATGCCTGGCCTATTAAGAAAAAAGTCTGACCGAACCTGTTTTCATTTGTACCTCCAACCTTTGTTATTAGTCTGACGCTCTAACCAATTGAACTAGCAGACCATTTGTTTTTAGGGTATTAAACTTGCCTGAAATTGATCCCACTAAACTTGTTAAGCAATATCTAAAATAATTACTTTACTAAAATAACAAGTATAATCTATATGCCCTAAAAGTTTTGAAGAAAAATATATCTTTATTATTACTTTCTTTATACATTATACCGTAGTATAATGAATAAAAATATATGTATATGTATGTTAAATGACACTCATTTAAACAATATAGATGTATTTGAGAATATATAAATAAATAAAAAATACATAATATGATATTAGTTTATTGAATTATACTATTACTTTAATCATTAGTTTTGAAAAACAAAAAAGTATGTTACATTTCATTAAATAAATTAGTTCAACAACATTATAGAACTACTTCTATTAAAAGATAAAAGTAACAAGTTTGTAGAGTAATATACACATAAAATAGTATTTTATAGCATTAATATATGATTTCTTTATAGTTCTATATTTATATTAATGCTTTTAATATAATATTTTAAATAACTAATATATACGCCTATTACCACTATTTAGAAGTAATCAGCAGTCATTTTGTCAAAATTACTGTAACTTTTTTTTCCAAAAAAGTTTCAATTTAAGATTCTAATTAAATTACAACAATGATTAGGGAAAAGAGAGAGAAACAGTGGTAAATATGGTAAAAAATCATTAAAATACCTAATAAATAACAATAATAACTTATATTTAATGACAAAAAAAGTGAGTTCAAGTGACTTGTAAATAGTTACGGAGGGAGTAAAATATACTAATCTTATTTTATCATTTTAATGCTCTTGATATAAATATATATATATATATATATAATTCAAACACTATTTATCTTTAATATACATATGATTCTTCTTATTATTAATTGTATTAGTTTAAGAGGGCAAGTGAGGGTGGGAGGGACCGGACGAGACAGGTCAGAAACCCATCAAGTTAGGTTATTTTGCGATCCTTATTCTCGATCCTTGAAAGGTGCCCGACCCTATATCACTGGCCAGTAATACACACACCAAAAAGATACTTTTAGACAATTTATCACCTAAGGTATAATCCTTAATCAGATTGACTTATCTAATTTGGGCTATAATCAAATAGATATATATCTAAAATCATTATTGAATCGTTCCACGGAGGACTCGACTAACGTGAAGCCTAAGTAACACTTAAGAGAACATATATATAAATAAATATATACATACATACATACATATACATATATATATATATATATATATATATATATATATATTGATGGGCTTCAAAATTGAATTCTGGGTCACCCCAAAATAGTGATGATGTCAACAGCTGCAACCTGAGAAGAAAGGAAATATTGTCACAAGAGTGGACTATGCCTAGACAAGAGCTCTGATGCTTAGGTCAGTATTCAAAGAGTAATAGAGTGTAATTAATTCTCAAAAAGAATGTCCCTCTTTGTTTTGTCCCTAGACTAATTATGATTTGATTAAATATAAAAGAAATCAATTACCTCCTTGATTATGGCTCTTCCATTACTTGACAGTAGGCAATTAGGATAATTGTGAGATTGTGTAGAATCTCGCCAACTGCTCCTAGAATTGTGGAGTTTCCCTTGATTGGGAAATCTTGCCATTCACTTCTCCATTGAGAGCTGCGAGCTTGCTAACCGACCTCTAAATCAACTTCACGACCTGTCCATGGACGTCAAGAATTTCGACTATCTCTTCTAGGAGGTTGCGTAGAGTGATTGTAGGCTCATAGGAGATGTTAGGATTTGTGCACAATTAGTCGTGGCATGGAAGATGTATGAGACGAGTTGAGAGTTATCAAGTCAAGGGCCTTTGTCAGGGGGTACATCTCTCTCATTTAGGAGGCCAGCGGTAGTAGGTTGCTGACCACCTATCCTTGTTGACTTTGTGAGTTTGACTTTCAGGTATTGAAGATTGGGGCCTTGGGCTCATTTGGGTTGACTTCTATCCTTTTGCTCGTATATCCCATCATTACACTTCTTTAGGCCGAGTGAGCTCAGAGGTCGTGGTGCCTCAATTACCATCTTGAAGTCATGAAATTTGAGATGTCGTTCCGTTTCATTTTGCAATGGCTATTTTTGGGATACATTGCCATTCTTGTGTCTAATAGAGAGCTGCAAGCCTGCTAATAACTTTTCGGCCTTAAGTGGTGTGTTCATTAGTTGTGCATACTTGGCCGTGGCATGGAAGGTATATGAGACAAATTGGGACTCACCAGGTCATAGGTCGTGGTCCAATGAGACTACTTCTGTGCTCATGTCGTAGGTCCATGGCCTAGGAGGTTGGTGGTAGGAGGTCCCAACCCACCTGTTCCTCGGGCCTCGCGAGTCTGACATTTAGGTATTAGGAATTACCATCTCTATGTCGTGACCCTTGAAGGTTAGGCTATTTCTTTGCAACGGCTATTTCTGGAAGGAGACATGTTGTTTCAGTTTAGGAAAGCTGGCCATTGGATTTAGATGTGGAAAGTCTCCCTGTTTCAATATTGGGGAGAACTGAACCGGTTTCCAGTTTTGGAAGGTTGACCCTCTTAACTCTAGAAAGTCGTCCTACTTAAATTTTGGGAAGAAACTGAACTGTTTCCCTGCGTATTGGCTTCTACCCAGCAACTCAATAGGTTCCTTATTTCATTAAAATTAGAAGCCTTTTAAAGGTTTTAGAATTTGCTTAAACTCCTCAATATTCTTGTAATAATTCCTTCCTGTTCTTTGCTCTGGACTTTGTTCTTTTCCCGCTCAAGCAAGTCCTTGAATCAGGACAACTTTCTTCTTCATCATCGAGGAAATTCACCGATTGAGTTTTTCTGCCTCTTGAGAAGATTTCATCTTTTTCATCTTCATAGAGATGTCTTTTATCTCGCTTGTTGTGTCTCCTTCCTCAATCGATTTTGAGAATGGGGTCTTTTACTGCCCCTTAGTCTCTGTTAAGGCTCCTCCTGTAATGAGTTTGGTCTATGACCTCTCTAAGGTAGAGGCCAGTTTCTTGTCCTCTTCCTTAAGCCCCACTGATGTCTTTGAGATCAGAAGAGAAATGAGACCGGAAAGGGGTGCCATTGTGGCCGCTGTTGAGGACGAATGTCCTCACAGCAAACGCGAGGAGCGCATAGTCCTCTACCTTTGCAGCCTCAGGGAAGTCATTCTTTTTCCTTTTCTTCATTCTCTGTTCCTTGATATTGCTTTCTTCTGGGATGTTCCTATAGTTCAGCTTGTCCCAAACTCCATTCGGATTGTGGTCGCTTTTATAATGACTTGCCATCTTTATAGAGTTCCTATTTCTTTGGAGCTCTATAGAAGTTTTTATAAGTTAAGAGTCTCCTCAACCTCCAAGTCTTCTAAAGGGTATGTTCGATTTGACCCCTGATATAAGTTAGTTGGCCCCTTCCAATCGTCAGTGAGAGAATGGAAATCTCTCTTCTTTTTCGCCCATCTTTCAAATAATCTAGTCAAAATTTAACCAGACTAGAATTTTAACCACTCTTTTTTCAACGAGCTTCCTAACCTGACCAGTGATCAAATTAGGAATAAGGACTTTTTGATAGAGTTGGCCAACTCTGATAGAGATAAGGTTGGATGTACCACCCCGGTCTGGCCAGAGTCCTTTCTTCATCCTGTAGGACTGGGGAGACCAGTAAAGCGAGATCTCCTTTCAATCAGGAAAAGTCTGGGGATAACTCTTTCTGGTAGGGAGCTTTCCTGATTTTGGATGCCTCATTTTTATTGGTTTGTAATTTTGTGGTAAATATTTCTCCTTTTTGTTTTTGCAATAATGAGGTCCGCAGTTTGGCTCCTCAGGTCTACTCCTTCCCAAGCACCTTCTGGCGAAGCTGGGGGTACTGCTGGTCCTTCTTCTGCTGTGGATGCTCCAGCCCCAACTATTAACATTCCTGTTCCCCAGGGCAGGGAAGGATAGGTATTGGCCCGAAGGACTCGTGCTGCCTCCCAGCAGAGTGCTGCGGGGGCTGGGATGACGCCCTCGCATAGCTAATGGAGATCTCAACCTCGTCCTCCTCTCCTTTTTCTTAAGTAGCAAGGAAAATTCCTCCAGTTGTTCGCAGGTAGACAAGGGTGTAACTTAAGGCTCTAGAGAAGGAAGACCCCATTTTCTGTAATAGAATTTTGAGTATTCAACCCTTCGTGGTTTTCTTTTTTTGAACATTTGTACTAAACATCTTTTCCCGAGGTCTGTTTGTGGCCTCCTTACTTTTTATACAACTTGAGTTCCTTGCTAAGTATTCTGTCTTTGTTTTGGCACTTGGAACTTGAGGCAAAAAACACGAAGTAAAATTTGAATGAGCTTTGAAAAGAAAAGACTTATCTTTTATTCATCTCCTGCTCAAACTAAACCGAGGGGATTAATGTGGTCCCATTGCATTTCAGCAAGGTCCTTTAGGGTTGTGTTAGGCTGAATTAATGAGTTTGTGAGGTCTGCAATGTCTGAGTAGCTTTAGGTATAGAATTTCTTTAGATGGCAAATGTTCCAAGGTCTTAGAAGTTGTCTTCCTTCGAGATCAGCGACCTTATTGCTCCCTCTTTTGTAGACTTCTTGGACTATATAAAGTCCTTCCCATCTTTCTTGTAGTTTGGTTAGTTGTTCTTGTTTCCCCACATTTGACCTCTTGAGGACCATCTCTACAATTGTGAAATGCCTTGTTTTCACTCTTTTGTTGAAAAAATGTGTAACTTACCTTTTGTAGATTCTATCAACTTCCATTGCTTTATTTTCTGACCTCTTCAAGGAGGTCGAGGTTTGCCCTTCTCTCCCTCTCATTTAAGACTGAATTATATTCAGTCAGTCTTAGGGACTTCATTTCGATCTCGACTAGCATCACTGCCTTTGCCCAAAAGCATAGGTTGAATGGTGTTTCTCTAGTAGCCTTTCTAGGTGTTGTTCTGTATGCCCATAAAATGCTTGGAATTTCATCCGACTAGGCAGGTTTGCGACCTTCTTCTGTAGCTTGGTGAGTCTTTTCTTGAGTCCCTCTAGAATAGTTCTATTTGTGACCTCAGCAAGTCCATTAGCTTGGGGATAAGCTACAAAGGCCAACCTATATTCGACGTTCAAATTTTTGCAAAACGTTTTGAACGGCTCGCCAATGAATTGCTGTCCATTGTCTGAAATTATAGCTCGAGGGATCCTGAACCTGCACACAAGGCTTCTCCATACAAAGGACTGAACTTCTGGTAATAAGATTGTTACCATTGGCTCTACTTCAACCCATTTGGTGAAGTATTCTATGGCAACAATTAGGAATGAAACACCCCCCACTCCTTTCGGGAAGGGTCCTAGTATGTCAATCCCCTAGACATCAAAAAGTACTGATGCGTTCATGGATTGATATCTTGTTGGAGGCACATGTGATTTGTTCCCATGCAACTGGCAGCTCAAGCATTTCTCTATGGTCTTCTCAATGTTTGAAACTATTGACTGCCAATAATACCGTGTTCTTAGTATTTTCTTGGCAATAGTCTTTGCACCTATGTTTGATCCACATATTCCACTGTGTACCTCTTTAATAACATACTGTCTCTCTCCTTGACTAAGACACTTGAGCAATGGCCAGGCATATGACCTTCTGTATACCTCGTCATCTCATATTAGGATGTAGTGAGTTGACCATTTTCGCACTTGGTGAGCTTCTTCAGGGTCTTGTGGGAGGTTGTCATCCTTGAGGAATTTGTAGATTAAGTATCTCCAGTCTGCCTGATCCTCTATAACTAAGCTCTCGTCTTGGTCTATGCTCGAGGAGTGTAATTGTTCCATCTGAAGTTTTGCAATAGTCCTGACTATCTCTAGGTAAACTTTAGATAGTGCATCTGCCTCTGAATTTTGCTCTCTAGGTATTTGCTTGATGAGGAAATGCTCAAGTTTAGATGTGATATCCCTTACTCTTTTGAGATATTTGATCATGTTGTCCTCTCCAACGATATGTGCAACTTCTGCACTTTAAGAGCTCTTATAAACCTTAGACCTACTAAGAGAGCTTCATACTCGGATTCGTTATTCGAGGTTGGGAAGTTGTACTTCATAGTGTAAGGGATTCTCACTCCCTAAGGGCTGATCAGTACTATTCCTGCACTTGAATTTTCTTTTTCCTTTGAACCTTCTATGTACATTATCCAGACGGTATTTTCAGAGGTGCTTGTGAGCTCCAGTGGAGCCCTTGCGCATTCTTCTACAAAGTCCGACAGAGCCTGAGCTTCGATTGCTTTCCTTGGCCCAAATTCAATTTGATATCCCGAGAGCTCGAGGGACCACTTCATCGTCCTACCTGACAACTCGAGTTTGACTAAAGCTTCTTTTAGTGTTAAATTGGTTAATACTCTTTTCGGGTAAGCTTCAAAATATGGCTTTAATTTCCTTGAGGTACTAATAATGAGGTACAAAAATTTTTTGAGGTCTGAATATCTAACTTCGGGACCCCTATGCAATCGGCTTACATAATAAATGGGGAATCGTAAACTTGACCTTTCTACTAGTAGCACTAAGTTGACTGCCGGTTCTGTTGCTGTGAGGTACATCAGAATTACCTCTCCCGACCTCAAAGAGACAAGCGAAGGGGTTTTACCATGAACTCTTTCAGCTTGCCAAAAGCTTCTTGACAATCCTCAGTCCACTAGAAATCCTTTGGCCTTTTGATGACGTCATAGAATTTTTCTCCTTTGTCCGCCATTTTACTGATAAAGTGCCCAAGTCTGCCATCTTCCCTATCAAGCTTTGGACCTCTTTGATGTTCCGAGAGGGTTCCATGTCCATCAGTGCTTTGATTTTGTCCGGATTGGCATCAATGAATTGTTTTGATATAATGAAGCCCAAGAATTTCCCTATTGAAAGTCCAAAGGTGTATTTTTTTGGGTTGAGCTTTATGTGGGCAGGCTTTAGGGTTTGGAAAGTCTCCCTAATGTCCTCAATAAAATCTTCAGATTTCTTAGAGTTGATTACAATGTTGTCCACGTAGACCTCTATGTTCCTCCTGAGCTGGTTTTTGAACACCTTATGCATAACTCGCTGGAATTCTACCCCTACATTTTTCAGGCCAAATTGCATTTTTGTATAGTAGTAGGTCCCGACCTCTGTGATGAACGAGGTCGTTTCCATGTCTTCCACTGCCATTGGGATTTTGTGGTATCCTTTTAAGCATATAGGAAACACAACCATTGATATCCAGCTATTGAGTTTATCATTTGGTCGATGCTTGGGAGTGGGTAGGAATCGTTTTGACAAAATTTGCTCAGTGTGATGAAATCCACACATATCCTCCATGTACCTCCTTTCTTTGGTACCACGACCGGGTTAGCTAATCATTCTGGGTATACCACCCCTTCCAGAATTCTACCGTTAAGAAGGGCTTGAACTTCTCGAGCTATGACTGCGTTTCGCTCAGGGGCGAAGGTCCTCTTCTTCTACTTCACTTGCTTGACTCTTGGTTTGAGTCTGACCTTGTGTTCAATGATCTTACAGTCTACCCAGTCGAGGTCATTAGGTTGCTAGGCGAAGATTTTTAGATATTCCTCAAGGGAATCTACGAGCTCCCCTTTGATCTTGGGAAGTAATAACTCTCCTATTTTTATCCCTTTCTCAGGGAATTTTGGATTGAGGAGCACTTTCTCTCCCCTACTGGCTGCTTAAATTCTGTAATCATCATTCCCTTTAGGGAGGTCGATGCAGTTCTCCTGTTTGAGCTCGGGCGAGCTCCCTTGATTACCTTCAGTGAGGTAACACGCCGCAGTGAGCTGTCTATCCCCTTCTAGGACAATGCAAGTATCTCCAACATGGATTTTCATGCCATAGCTTGGCAGAGAGATTTATACTCTCAGGTCCTTCTGCCCAGGATTGCATTGTAGGTTACAGAGGCATTGACCACCATCCAATCCATGACCTCAGTGAAATCCTTGTCGTTCACTTGGACTGTAGTTGGAACTGAATGGACTCCATCAACTTGTCAGAGTTGTGTCTGACCTCACCAGTAAGTTCATGTCTATCCCCATCTAGTCAAATGCTTTCTGGTATAGGACGTTCATAACATTCCCAGTGTCTACCAGTATCTTAAGCATTAGGAAATCTCCGACCCAGAGAGACACTGTTAATGGTTCAAAGTCTTCCCCTCGAGCTCTTTTTGACCTCCTCTCCATGGCATTTATTTCAACAACTGGAGGTCACTATTTTGCGGGGCTGTTGGGGGTCGATTGGCAGGGCCCGTGTTCCTTGCCAGGAATTCTTGCAGGTGGTCTTCCATAACTAACCTCTCAATCTCGCATTTGAGGTTGAAACAATCCTCTATGAGATAACCATGGTCCTCGTGATAGTGGCAAAACTTGGCAGGGTCTCTTTTGACCTCAAGACTCTTGAGAGGTTTAGGCTTTGGAAGACCTCTTTTTCCCATGACCACCAGGATTTCGACCCATAAGGTCTTTAGAGGATTTGTCACGAGGTCAGGGATGGTCTTTCTTTTCTGGTACGAAGTGCCTCCCTTTGAGTGGATGTCCTTCCTGTCTCTTTTTGAGGACTAAGGATTTTTTGGTCGCCCTGTATTGTCTTTGTCTACGGTTAAGGTAAAACCAGGGATCTTCTTTTGGACCGCTGTTTCCTTAGCCTTGATCAATGTTTCTCAAAGTGACTATAGCTCCTTTATGGTTTTTACTGACTCAACCAGCCTAAGGGCTACATACCTCCCTTCCAATCCCTGTTTGAAGGTAGTGATGTAGATGGCATCGTTCTTTCACTGATTTCCACTGCATCATCATTGAAGCGATTGTAGTAGCTTCTGGTACTCTCTCCAAACTTTTGCTTGATGTTGAAGAGGTCGTTAATGTCTTTCTCACATCACGTGCTGCTCTGATAATTTTTTAGGAACAGCTTCTTCAGCTGTGTCTAGCTCGAGATGCTTGCCTTTAGGATGCCTTTGAACCAGGACTGGGCTTTCTTGGTCAGTGTTGACCTAAAGGCTCTGCAATTAATATGGTTAGGGTACTCGAACATCTCCATATAAGACACACACTCGTCTATGTGTTGCAGTGGTTCACCTGTGGCATCAAATTTTGCCTCCAGGTGTGGGGCTTTAAATCCTGGTGGCATTCGAGCAATTCGGATATTGTGGACATACGACAACTGCTCCAAAAGGTCCACATTTCTCTGTATCTCACGCTCTCTATTTCTTTCCTAATTGGCTGGGAGGGTCACTCTCCTTAGTGGATTGGCTGCTACCCCTCGAGCATTATTACCCATCATTTTGATCAAGCTTTGTCGAGGTGGCATCCTTTCTCCAAGAGGAGTTCGTAGCTAGCTCCCTTGCTCTTCAAGACCAGCATCCTATCTCTGGCTTTGTGACATGACTGCTACGTTGAGCCTGTCTGTTAGGTCTTACCCCCTTCCATTGTTCTGGGTTTATCTGAGGTCAGTCACGGGTTGGGCTCCTCCCCCTTATGACCTCTCTCGCTCTCAACCTGTTTCTCACCCTGCTTCATTAGATTGGAGGTCATTCCTTGCCTCTGAAGGTAAGGGCTAGTCAGGCTGTGTACGTCCTGACTAACCTTGGGATGGCTATGAATTTCTCTGGGAATTTACAAGAGTGCTTCCAATGGACAGGTAGTCTTGTCTATCGGAAATTCCCTCTAGGGCTACCACCATTCTTTCCAAGAGGTCCACTGGAATCGATATTTGTGTTCTCCCAAATCTCTATGGCCAAGGGTTATTGCCGTTGGAGATGGGAACAAGGTGCTCCTGTTCGGGCCTCTCCTGCATAGGTGGAGGGTTCGCTAGGGGCCCTCCGAGATGGACCAGACCGTGATGGCCGTGGTGGCTCTTGTTGTGCTGTCGAGGCTAGACTATTGCTTTCCACCAACAGCCGGGGTTCGAGCACCGTTTTGCCGGTGCGCAACTGCGTGCTACTAGGTGATCTACCTCGGCAAGGCGGTTGGACCCATGACGGTTCTAGTTGAGTCATCAGGCTTATTTATTTATTTTGTGTTGGGAAGAAAGTTAAGCTTTTTTTCTGACTTCCCACAAACTGTGCTAGAAGTGATGGGGCTCGAAAGTGAACTCCAGATCACCCCAAAACCATGATGACATCAACAATTGCAACCTAAGAAGAAAGGAAAAATGGTCACCGAAGTGGGCTGTGCCCAGGGAAGATCTCTGATGTCTAAGTCAGTATTCTGAGAGTAATTTAGTGTAATTAATCCTCAAAAAGACTGCCCCTTTTTTTTTGTCCCTAGACTGATTATGATTTGATTATATATAAATGAAATCAATTACCTCTTCGATTAAGGCTTTTCTATTATGTGACAGTAGGCAATTAGGATAGTTGTGAGATTTTGTATAATCTCGCCAATTACTCATAGAATAGTAGAGTTTCCCTTGGTTGGGATATCTTGCCATTCAAGTCTCTATTGAGAGCTGCGAGCTCGCTAACCGACCTCTTAATCAACTTCGCAACTTGTCCATGGACGTCGAGGGTCTTAACTATCTCTTCTGGGAGGTCATGCTGAGTTATTGTAGGCTCATATGAGATGTTAGGAGTCGTGCATAATTAGTCATGGCATGGAAGATGTATGAGACGAGTTGGGAGTTATTAGGTCGAGGGTCGTGGTCTAGGGGTACCTCTCTCGAGCTCATTTAGGAGGTTAGTGGTAGTAGGTCGCTGGCCACCTATCCTTATTGACTTCGTGAGTCTGACTTTCAGGTATTGAAGGTTGGGGCCTTGGACCCATTTAGGTTGACTTCTGTCCAGGTCTTGCCCATTTCTCCCAACATATATATACACGAAAGTGTTATAAAGTGCACTGTTAAGTCATATTTACAAAAAAATAATTTTTTTATTGAAGATTTTATTTTTTAAAAATAAAATCAGATATTGATCGTTAACTTTGATCATTAAAAATTTAACAATGTACTCCGATACACTTTATAGCATTACCTTATATACATGTATATGTACATATACTCAAGTATAAAACATCCCAATTATGAACCTTTTCGTAAAATATGGAATAGATTCCGTATGATTTATCATTAGAAAGTCATTCAAAATTTCCTTTAAAACATTGGGATAATCCAAATAATTCCCCTAGAATTAAAATATAGAAGTCTTGTAAATGGAATCGAATTAAGAACAAGTAGGGAATCAAGTAACTATAATATGAATTAAAGATATTTTATAAAACTAAACATATAAAGAAGAACAAGTATTCAAACAAAGTATTTTAAAATCTAGAATAACTTGCAATGAAAGTAGGTATATATCATATATTGGTAGTTTCATGAGATTCAAGAAAATGAAGAAGACTATGGCAACAAATATAAGATTACAAATTTTTACTACATTTGATTTTTCTTTTGGTTCTTGACATAAATAGTTCATATTTCATTTTATAAAATAAGTGTAGTTTATTTTGTAATATTTTAATAAAACAAAATTTCTTATCAAATATTTAGAAAATTTATAGATGCCACCATGTGTTAAATAATTTTATTTTATACCATTAAACAATTGGGTGTTGAATAATTTACTCCTCTGGTTCTTCTTTCTTCTTTTTATTATTATTATTATGGAAGAATTATCAATGCAATATCCAAACTTAGATCCAAATCAACTGTAATACTATCCTTTTTGTTCCCTTGTCATTTTAATACCCGTATCATACACGGGCTGCAAAGCACTACTTCCGATCACAAATCCTACAAGAAGTGCATGTGCCTGGCATATGTTTCCATTTATTGTGGGTAAAATGATCCATTCATTATTTCTATTTCCCGCCACAACAGCTTGTACGTGAGATTCCTTATTTTACCTAAAAAATAAAGAAGAGTTAAGACTTTATCGTAACTAGACAACGAGGTAAGGTAAACTTTATCTGATACGTGAAATAGTTTGGACAGACTTCTGATTAGATTAACTTAAAAGTTAAAACATATATATGGGATCAGGTAATCGAGAGATCGATCGAGAATGGGTACAAGGAATTGAAGAATTGGAACTGGAGATCAGATGGAGATCTGCTGCTGAAAGGTGCACACATCATAACTTCTGGGCAAGAAGCTCTAGAGAGATATACCGAAGCATCTAGAATGGTGGCCTGACCAGCTTCACTTCTCAATAAAATTGTTCCATTTTTTGGTGTTCCTGAGAGCAATCCGCAAGATTAGCCAACAATGTTAGATTCTGATTGTTATGTCCAAAGGGTTTCCCAATATCCCACACAAAAAAGTTAAGAAAAGTTTGAGGACTTGCACATCTATAAAAAGTCCATCCCTTTCGTGTTTTAGAATAAGTTGAGTTATTTAACATTTCAAACTTTGAGAAGTGTAAGTTTAGAGAGGTAGGTTAGAGTTGAAATTTTGGAGAAAGTTTTTCATTTGTCTATTCAAAAATTGCTAGTGAAGTTTTCCTTCCTTTGTTGAGGGGTCGTGAAACAGATCTAGTTAAGAGACCAATCCACGTCAAATATTGTGTGCTCTTTTATTCCTTTTTAGTTTCTTTTTATTTTTGTGAGTTTGTGAGTGGGTCTTGTGCCCAACAAGTGGTATTTGAGACAGGTTCTGCCCTTGGGAAGAGTTTGAGTCAAGGGAGGAGTGAAAAAAGAAGGTGGTTAGCAAGTCCTAGTAGAGAGGTGAAACTCAGATATCTGAAGGTCAATAGTTAACAACTGTAAATTTTTCGAGTCTACTATCAGTTAAGATGTATTTGATATGAAGCATACTAGTGTTCCACTATTCAATGGAAAGATTGATTTTACAATGTGACAATGCACAATCCTTAATTACTTGGTGCAATTGCGTTTGGATAGTGCATTGCGTGATGAAAAATCTCTGGAAATTAAAGATGCAGAAGAAAACTGTTAGTAAGATTAGAATGTCTTTGACTCTCCAAATAAAGGTGATAGAGATAAAAGAAACATCACTAGAGAAATTGTGGGATAAGCCAGAGCAATGCTATCTAGAGCGGACCAGATCAATTGGTTGAATCGGATAAACCGTGACTTGATCTTCCTAGCGGTTCAGTTTAGATAGTTAACACGATTTTTTAAAAAATTGCTTTAAAACTTGCGGACCGTTTTGCGATGATCGATTTGACTTGCGAACCATCTAACCGGCCGATCAAACATTGAACATCCCGACTTTGGTAAAACAAAAAGAAAATCCAGAATTAGAGTAGAAAAATTAAAGATTTAAAATAAAAAATTGAAAAGTTATCAAATCTAAGAGCAATAAAGAAAGATTCTAATCAATTTATCCAAAATTTCCAATTTTTCACAAAAAATTTCAAGAGGAAGCAGTAGATAGTCTCAGACCATAGCCTATAAAGTGGATAAAAAATTCAAGAAACCCCAAAATCAGAATACACAGAGTATTCTATCAAATACACAATAAACAATTGAACAAATGTCAAAATATACCAAAATTTTACCCGTTCATTTTTTTTTGGGATTCCACCCCAAGTTCACACCTTTTTACACAACATCTTAGCAGGATGAAGAATGATTTGTCAGAGACTCGCAATGGAAGCCAAATTCTTTAGAGAAGAGTAAGACCAGAGAAGAGAGAAGAAGAAACATCAGGTAAAAGGTGAGAGTGAGGGTTTGGAAAAGAAAAGGAAGTCTGGAGAAAAAAAAAAAGAAAAGGTACAGAGAGAATACTAAGAAAGCCTGAAAAGGAAAAGGAAAGATAAGAGCTCAAAATGGAAATGGTGAGAGATAGGGGGAGCAAGAAAATTGGCAACCTCCTGAGTGGCATAGTCACTGAAATCTACCTCCTGCTTGGAGTCTGGACCCTTACAATTTCCTCAAGAAGCTGCAGAGTGGCCCTTCCCCTTTTGGATGGACTTAGGGGAAGGAGAGTCAGAAATTGTAATCTTTGAAGGTCGCTTAGTATCTCACAAAGCAAGCTCTTCAGCACTTCTTTTCAAGGTATTCTTCGTTTTGTTTTCCATGGTGACTTTCATAGTCCTAGTGTGAGGAAAGGGAATATTGAAGGACGAATCCCCAGAGGCTGGAGCACCAACGAAAGCACCAACAACACCAACAGCCCCACTAAAAAATAGTTTGAAGGGACAACAACCTACTCTGCTGCCCTTGCAAGGACCAGGCAGGTGCATTAAGCAACCAGGAAGTCCTCAATGCTGTCAAATAAAAGCAAACAAAAAGATACTTAGGATTCATGAGAAAATTGGAAAGCAAAAAAAAATCATTAGCGATCAGAAAGATGGAAATTTCCTACCAGCATTAAGAATTCCTATAGATTTCCTAAGGGTAGGAAGGTCACGATCCGCAAGACTCAACAATTTGGCAGATAGAAGAAATGGAACGGGCCAAACTAGCTGAGTAGAACCAACCTTATCAACGTTAGAATTGGCATGATCGAAAAGGAAAACTCTATCTCTCTCTTGCTCTTCAATTAGAGTTGGCAGTCCATTATAAAAATCTTTTATTAAGATTCTAGTCAAGATACGATTTAGCTCGAGCCTGTTTCGCTGGAAGTTTAACAAAGAACAAAGAATCCATCCAAGGTTCCACTGACGATTGGAAAGCACCTAATAATTTATGTCTATTATTGAGCTGGATATATCCTAAGCTCATTTTGCCAGGTGCAGTGGAGAAACCGACATTAAAGAAACATCTGAAGAGGTCTAAAGAAATTGGGATCCTGTATAAGTGACAACTTGCAATGGAACCTACAATCGTTCTAACTGCATTGGCAACAAGCTGAGCAATAGGAAACCTCCAGAAGTAAGCTATGTCAAGGAAAAGGGGATGGAGATAGGGTAAAAGAATTCCTTCAATAAGGTTTATACACCAGAGACAAGCATGGCAAGATGTCTTCCATTATGGAAACTCCACAATTCAAGGAGCAACTGGCAGGACATAATCTCACAATTATCATAAATGCCTATTTTCACATAATTGAGATTCATTCCAACAAGATAACTTTATCTAAAGGGTAACTTATTATTCTATATACAATATTGGAACACACAAGAATGACATAAGCGGAATTTACCCAATTTAGTCTCATCAAATACTGATTTAGGCATTGAAGTTATTCTCAGGGCGACAACCCACTCCGGTGATCTAATTTCTTTCTGGTAGTGATTATAGGCACCATTAAGGTTCGGGGTAACTCGGAGATCGTTTCCAAGCTCCATCACCTGTATATCCCTATCAGAAAAAGAACTGGTGTACAACATACGCTTTATTAAAATGTTCATTTAAGTCAACTTGCAATTTACTTTATTATTATAATATTATAAATGGGTAGAAGACAATTATGAATGCTCTTCTTTGTTCTTATTATGGATAACTATAAAAAGAAGAAGAAAGCTCATTTTCATATATGCTTTTCTCTCTACAACATAGACTTTCTCTCTCTATAGGTTTTCTTTCCTTTTTTGACTTTATCATTGGATTCTCCTCTTTAACTGGATGTGTAGGTCAGAAGGTGAGCATTGGGTCCCAAAGGCATCTTGTAGGTGAGTTAGCGACAACAAGAACATAGATAGTGAAAGAAAGAAAAAATATTTTATAAATAAAGAAAGAGGGAGGGTGTTATGGCAATATTGAAAAAACATAGATAAAAAAGATGGAGATTCGAAGAACGGCTTATAATAAGGAATTCCTAAAATTAGGGTAGGTAAAAGTTATTTTTTCCAATTTCAATTTAACTATTACTAAAATATATCTTGTCTTCATAAGATATTCCCTCCTTCAGGAAATGAATATCCCATTTTGACTTTCACAAATTTTAAGAAAATGAGTTGACTCAGCTTCTTTTATCTTAACAATATGAATTTCTTAAGAAAATTTTTACTAATTTAGGAAATGGGACATTCATTTCTGGACAGCTCAAAATAAACATGTAGACATTCAATTTCAAATGGAGAGAGTAGTAGTTATTTACGAATTAACTTCATCTTTTTGAGAGATATATGGGCTATTTTAAAATTTACATTTGTAGTTGTATTTTTTTTATTGATTTTATATTAAAAATAATAAACAATAAAAGTATATCTTTTAATAAACATGTATTGTGTTATTCGTGTTTGAGAAGGGAAAAAATGCTAGGAAATGAAACAAAGATTATATTAAAACTAAAATTAAAATTAAAAAATATTATATTAAACAGTTATAGAGCTCGGAAATGACCTCCGAGTCATCCCGAATTGTGATGGCACTTGTAATTACAACCGGAAAAGAAATTAGATCACCGGAGTGGGCTGTTGCCCTGAGGATAACACTGATGCCTAAGTCAATATTCCATCTGAGTAAAAATTGAGTCCAATTCACTTGTGTAATCCATCTCGTATATCGAAAAATAAATTACCTTTTAGATGGAATTACCTTGTTGGAGTGAATCTCAATTACATGAAAGTAGGCATTTAGGATAATAGTGAGATCATATCCCATCAATTGTTCCTAGAATCTTGGAGTTTCTATATTTTAAAGTACCTTGCCATGCACATCTCAAATGTAAGAGCTATAAGCTCACCGACGACCCATGAACCAACTTCGTGACCTTCTAGTAAGCCTCGAAGGTCTTGATGGGCCTATTTAGAAGGTCGCGACAAGTGATTTTAAGGCTTATAACGTGTGTTAAGAGTCATTCAACCATGGCATGGAAGGTCGTTGTAGTCATCGTAGTGGATTCATTGTCCTTCACCGGATCAATCTTAGGGGTGGGATTCTCCTTCCTTATCTACATCCCCATTTTCTTGATATTGCTCACTTTTGGAGATTTCCCATTGCTTAGCTCATTCCTAACGATGTTAGAATGATTGTAGGCTTCATAGCTACTTGTCACCTGTACAAAGTCCCGGTTTCACTAGAGCACTTTAGGTGGTTCTTCAAAATTGGTATCTCTACTACCCCTGGAAAGACTAGTTTGGGGTATCTTCAAATCAATAACAGGTATAAACGGTTAGGAGCTTTCCAATCGTCAGGGGGAGCTTGGAAAGAATCTTTCCTTTTTACTAAACTTCCTGTAGACCAAATCCATGCTGAACCTTACATAGAATGGAATCTCAATAAAACATTTTATAATCGACTTCCAACTCTATCCGATGATCTCGAGGAAGACAGACGTTTCCTTGGCGACCTTGCCAATTCTGATGTCATGAAGGTCGGTTGCACTCTCCAAATTTGACCCCTTTCCT
Source organism: Parsonsia alboflavescens (assembly GCA_028571225.1). Classification (NCBI taxonomy): domain Eukaryota; kingdom Viridiplantae; phylum Streptophyta; class Magnoliopsida; order Gentianales; family Apocynaceae; genus Parsonsia; species Parsonsia alboflavescens. Next base: position 901 of record JAOXNR010047425.1, on the reverse strand, counting down.
TTCTTCATCCTGCTGGATTAGGAAGCCCTGGACATCGAGACTTACCTACCCTTAGGCAATCCATGGGAATTCTTCCTATTGGTAGGAGAAAAAAAAATCTTATATTTATTCTTATCGAATTTTGCTCTACTTGGTGGGTAGGTCACCTGTATGGATTGTCTTTTATCTTCTTTTAATCTTGTTTTGACAACAATAAGGGTTGCTTGGGCTTTGAACCGACCTGATTCTTCCTAAAAAGGTTAACAAAACAGGTCCTTATTTCTCCGAGCTCTTTCTTTTGGAGCTCCTGTTACTACTGGTCCTCCTATAGCACCACTGACCTCTGCTCCTTCATCTCCAAAGATTCCCATTCCTCAAAGCACGACGAAGAAAGTTACCATGGCAAGGAGGACAAGGAATGCCATAAAGAGAAACATGGAAAAGGCTACTTTACGTGCTTTCGAGTGACCTGCAAAAATCACTATCTCTAATTCTTCTTCCCCAAGATCTAGTCAACCGAAGAATGACCTTCCTATAGTTTCTTATAGGAAGGGTAAAGCTCCAGTGACCTCCGAACATGAGGTAGAATTCAATGGCTATGCCACTGAGGAGGTTGCTAAAGTTATCAAGAGGCTGGGTAAGTTATCCCTAACTTCTCATTCTACTGAGAGAACCACAAGATGGGTTTCATAACTTCCTACGGAGTCCTCTGACTACTTGTTCTAGTGGGCACACTCTGAATCATTTTTAATGGAGTGTCTGCCTCCCATTGACAAGGAAATTTGGTAACAGCTCACTAAAGCCAAGTTGGATAAATATGCTGCTTCTCTTCACATTGCTGTAAGCCTTTTTCACTTCTACATACTTCTTCCATAACCTCCTTTATGTGTTGACTTACATGTTCAATATATATATATATATA
>JAOXNR010047404.1:0-18494 GCA_028571225.1 Parsonsia alboflavescens | reverse complement strand
AATTTCCTCACAGCCGATGACATCTGCAGAAGGATGGGTTTCCGAGTGGTATCTCGGTGCCGATGTCTTCTTCATGTGGAAACTTTTGATCATCTATTTAATTCTTGTGTCATTGCATATGAAGAATGGATTTATTTTGAGACCATATGTTTTGTTAATCTAACACTTCTTTTGTCAGAAGCCGGATATCCAGTTGGGTGGAGTGTGAAAGGAAGTTGTGAGTCGTTGCCAAACTGGTCTGATGCACTTATAATTAAAGAACATGGAATGGTCTCAAATTTGGTAGGCTCCTTAGACATGGTCCACCAATTTAGATGGTTCGGAGTTGTTCAGATGGATTTTAGGCAGTTTTTATTATTTTAATGCCATTTTCATAATTGTACGTTTCCAATTGCTATTAGGTTTAGAGTTAAAAAACTATATAAGTTGTTTTACGGTCTCGTTATAAGCAAACTATTTATTTTTTATTTTGATAATCATATCAAGAGAATGTTTCTCGATCGAATTCTAATTCCTGTTTAGCCAGTTTTCTATTGCGTTTTGACAACAATTGGTATCAGAGCACAGGTCTCTTGAATCAATGGCTACACGGAATCGTGTTGGTCGTGGATGGTGGGTTCATGGTGGCTGGCGGCTTGGAGTCGTTAATGAAGCAGACGAAGAACCGCGTCTAAGAGACCTGCGAAACGTAGGAATTGAAGAACAAAGAAGTTGAATCTAGGATTTGGAGTGACAACTTGCGGAGGAGAGATTGGACGTTCAATCCGAAGAAGAAGCGGAATCTGAAGATCCATTTGATGATGAAGAGGAGTAGGTCAACCCTTATAGCGTTCTGCACCAGGGATGGAATCGAGGATTACGACCTGGAAATCAGCCCTTTTCTCATAATTTCGAGATGAAGATCAAGATTCTTGAGTTTCACGGTCAGGCTCATCCTGATGAGTTTATTGTCTAGTTACATACAGTAGACAGGGTCTTTGATATCAAGGACCTGACTGAAGAATAGAAAATTAAGTTAGTGGCTGTTATGCTGCGAAAACATGCCTCGATATGGTTTAAACCTGTGAAAAAACAGTGTGGTAGAAATGGAAAATCAAAAGTGAATTTCTGGGAAAAGATGAGGAAATTGTTGCAGAAAATTTTTTTACCTACTGATTAAAAGCTGGATGTTTTTATTGAGTATCACACTATTAAGTAGCGAGATTTAACAGTTGAGCAGTATACAAAGGAATTTGATCGATTGAGGATGCATTGTGATGTGGCTGAGGAAAACAAGCAAACAATTGCTTGATATTTGGCTTGGCTACGGTATGAAATCTTTGATGTTGTCCAATTACAGCAATATTGGACTTATGAGGATGTGTGCAGATTGGCCTTGAAGGTGGAAGGTCTGTCCAAAACGAAGGATAGCAATTCCAAATTCCAGAACCAGTAGTCAGGCAAAGAATCCAGAGGAAAATCCAATTCGACAACAGCTACAGTTAAGTGTGTGAGTTCCAAACTTGCATCTAAAGAGGAGCAGAGTAGTGCTGGAATTAGTAGGGAAGGAGTTGCAGGCAAGCAATGTTTCAAGTGTCAAGGACTCAACATTTCGCTACGGATTGTCAACGACAATTTGAGTCATGCATCAGTGCCTACAGAGACCCTAGAACGCATGGTGGCAGCCTTAGAGGGAATCTCAAGCAAGCAGTACTATATGTCAGCAGGACAAACACTCTATCCTCTTAAAAGGATCCGCAGCTATCTCGGAATTAGGCTGGTCACACGTAGCTTGACTAGCCCCTACCTTTAGAAGCAAGGAATGATCCCCAGCCCAATGAGGAAGGTTGGGAAATAGGTTGAGCCCTAGAGAGGGAAAGTCCAACCTATGACCAGCCTTCGAGAAACCCTAGGGAATGGAAGGGGTTATCACCTATAAGACAGGCTCAACCAAGTCATCATATCACGAGGTCAAAGACAAGGAGCCGGTCCTGAAGTGCAAGTGAGCACGCTGAGAACTCCTCTTGGGGAAAGGATATCCCCTTGACGAAGCTTGATCGAAAAGAAAGACAACGACTCTCGAGGGGTAGCCCCTAATCCACTGAGGAGAGTGACTCCGCCAGCCAATCAAGAAAGAAATGGAGATCAAGAGTTACAGAGTAGTGTGGACCTTTCAAAGCCCTTACCATTTGTGCACAATATTAGGATTGCTCGAATCCCGGTAGGGTTTGAAGCCCCATAAGTGGAGGCAAAATATGACCTCACAAGGGAACCACTGCAGTACATAGATGAATATGTTTCCTATATGGAGATGTTCAAATTCCCTTACCATGTCAAATGCAATGCATTCTAATCCACATTGACCAAGAAAGCCTAATCTTGGTACAAAAGCATTCTAGAAGCAAGTATCTCAAGCTGGACACAGGTAAAGGAGTTGTTTCTGGAAAATTAGTAGTGCAACACGAGATATGAGAAAGACATTAACAACCTCTTCAACATCAAACAAAAATTTGGAGAGAGCACAAGAAGCAACTATAGTTGCTTCAAAGATGAGGCAATAGAGATTCAGCAAAACAACGATGTCGTTTACATCACAGCCTTCAAGCAAGGATTGCAAGGGGGTACGTAGCCCTTAAACTGGTAGAAAAGCTAGTAAAAACCCTGAAGGAGTTACAGTCGCTCCTTGAGAAATTGATAAAGGCTAAAGAAATGGCGGTCCAGAAGAAGATTCCTGGTTTTGCCTCAACCACTAAAAAGATAGCAAAGGGCACCCAAAAAGCCCTTATTCCTCAAAAATTGACAGGAAGGACAATCACTCAAAGGGAGGGACCTCGGAAAATAAGAGAAAGAAAATCCCGAACCTCATGACCACTCCCCTCGCGACCTCACGAGCCAAAATATTGGGGGTCATAGAAAAGAAAGGTCTTCTGAAGCCGCCAAGACCTCTCAAAAGCCCCTTAGCCAAAAAAGACCCTGCCAAGTTCTACCACTAGCACAAGGACTGTGGCCATCTCACTGAGGACTGCTTTGACCTCAAACACGAGATTGAAAGATTAGGAAAGGAAGGCCACTTGCAAGAGTTCTTGGCAAGGAATACAGGCCCTGCAAATCCTCCTCCAGCAGGTCCACACAACCAGCGATCTCCGGCCCGCGAGATAAAAGCCAAGGAGAGAAAGTTGAAACGAGCATGGGGAGATGATTCAGAAGCTCTGACGGTGTCACTCTAGATTAGAGATTCCTGGTACAAAAAATACTGGTTGACACTATGAGCGCAGTGAATGTCTTATACAAAAAGGCATTCGATCAAATGGGGATAGGCAGGAGCTGGCTAATAAGGTCAGACATTGCCCTAACCAGTTTCAATGGCAGCATGACCTATGCGGATAGGATTCTACTAGTTCTAACCACAGTATACATGGATGGCAGGGGGGTCACCAAGGTCATGGATTGGTTAGTGGTCAATGCCCTTAGAACCTATAATGTGATCTTGGGAAGAAGAGGGTCATGGACCTGAAAGCAGAGATTTCTTTGCTGAACTATTGCATGAAGATCCAGGTATTCAAAGAGATAAGCAGCTCGCCGCAAAATGTTACCTTCTTGAAGGTACTGAGGAAAGCTCTGTGGAGCTCAAGGAGGAAGATTTCATCGACATCTAAAAAGGGAATGATGATTTCCTAATTGAAAAGGCCAGCAGAGGAGAAAAGGTGTTCCTCAACTCTAAATTCCTTGAGAAAAGGAAAAAGATGGGAGAATTTCCACCTCCTAAAGTTAAAGTGAAGCTCGTTGACTCCCTACAAGAATACCTGAAGGTCTTCACTTGGCGACCTAGCGACCTTGAGGGGGTAGATTGGAAGAATGCAGAACACAAGGAATGCTCAAACAAGAAGATCGCAGAACATGAGGTCGCAGCACAAGAGGTCAATGCTGGAATCTTAAAAGAAGTAGTGTACCCAGAATGGTTGGCTAATCCAGTAGTTGTGCCCATGAAAGAAGGAATCTTACCCACTCCCGAGCATAGATCAGATGGTCGATTCAATAGCTGGCTATCAATGGCTGTGCTTCCTAGACACCTACAAAGGGTACCACCAAATTCCAATGGCAATAGAGAACCTGGAAAAGACCTCATTCATCACTAAGGTCGGGACCTATTGCTGCACCAAGTTGCCGTTTGGCCTGAAAAACGTAAGGGTAGGATTCCAACGAGCTATGCAGATGGTATTCAAGAACTATCTAGGGAGGAACATTGAGGTCTATGTCGATAATATTGAGATCAAGTCCAAGACCTCTGAGGACATCATTGACGATATCATTGAGAGTTCCCAGACATTGAAATCTGCCCATATGAAGCTCAACCTAGAGAAATGTACCTTCGGGGTCTCAGTGGGAAAATTTCTAGGCTTCACAATATCAGAACGAGGCATTAATGCCAACCCCGACAAAATAAAAGAGCTGTTAGACATGGAGCCTCCCAAAAACATTAAAGAGGTTCAAAGTTTGACCGGAAAGATGGCGGCGCTGGGCCGCTTCATCAGCAAAATGGTGGACAAAAGAGAAAAATTCTATGATGTCATAAAAAAGCCAAAAGACTTTCAGTGGACTGAGGATTGTGAAACAACTTTTGGTAAACTGAAAGACTTCCTAGGAAACCCCCCTCAACTACTCTCCCCAATGTCAGGAGAGGAAATTTTAATGTACTTTACTATGATAGAGAAAGCAGTCATCTCGGTGCTACTAGTAGAAAATTCAGGTTTACAATTTCCCATTTATTATGTAAGTCGTTCTCTTCGAGCTCCTGAAATTAGATATTCAAATCTCAAAAAGATTTTGTACCTCATTTTTATTACCTCAAGGAAGCTAAAGCCATACTTTGAAGCTTGCCCGATAAGAGTGTTAACCAATTTATCACTAAATCATACTTTGGTGAAACCTGAGCTATTGGGCAAAATGATGAAGTGGACTAGCGACCTCTTGGGATATCGAATTGAATTTAAGCCAAGGAAAGCAATCAATGTTCAAGCTCTCTTAGACTTTGAAGATGAATGCACAAGAGCTCCACTGGAGCTCAAAAGCACTTGTGAGAATAATGTCTGGACCATGTACATAGATGGCTCCATAGAAAAGGAAAATTCAGGTTCTGGAATAGTACTGATCAGCCTCGAGGGAGTGAGAAAACCCTTACTTTGTGAAGTACAACTTCCCAACCTCGAATAATGAATCCGAATAGGAAGCTCTCTCTTGGCAGGTTAAAGACTTATAAGAGCTCTAAAAGTGCAAAGATTGCACTTCAAAACTGATTCACAAGTTATAGCCAGCCAAGTTGCTGGAGAATACAAAGCTAGAGAGGACAACATGATCAAATATCTCAAAAGGGTAAGGGATATAGCATCCAAACTCGAGCATTTCCTCATCGAGCAAATACCCAGAGAGCGAAATAAAGAAGTAGATGCACTATCCAAAATCTACCAAGAGATAGCTGGTATAAAAATAGAGCTTCTGGTGGAACAACTATATTCTCCCAGAATAAACTAAGAAGAGAACTTGGTTATAGAGGATCAGGCAGACTGAAGATATCCAATCTACAAATTCCTCAAAGATGGTGACCTTCCACAAGATCCCAAAGAAGCTCACCCAATGCGAAGATGAGCAACGAGGTATATAGAAGGTTATGAACAAGGCTATTAGTCAAATGCCCAAGTAAAGGGGAAGGACAATATGTCATTGAATAGGCACATAGGGGAATATATGGAACACACATCGGAGCTAAAACGATCGCCAAGAAGATACTATTGGCCTTCAATGGTTGCAAACATGTCGATAGTCATATAGAAATGCACGAGCTACAAGTTGCACGGGGAACAAATCAGATGTGCCGCCAACAAGGTATCAATCTATTAACACATCAGTGCCTTTTGATATCTACGGTATTGACATCCACTGACCCTTCCCGAAAGGAGTGGAAGGTGTTCAATTCCTAATTGCAGTCATAGAGTACTTCACCAGATGGGTTGAAGTTGAGCAAATGGTAATAATTTCATTGCCAAAAGTCTAGTGTTTTGTGTGGAGGAACATCACATGCAGATTCGACATGCCTCGAGTTATAATTTCATATAATGGATGATAATTCATTAGCAACCCATTCAAACTTTCTACGGAAACTTTAACATTGAGCAGAGGTTAACCTTTGTAGCTCATCCCCAAGCTAACGAGCTGGCTAAGGTAACAAACAGCACCATCCTGGAAGGCTTTAGGAAAAGGCTTACTGAGCTCGAGAAGGAAGGTTGCAAGCCTTCCTGGCCAGATGAAATTCCAAGCACTTTGTGGGCATACAGAACCATACATAGGAAAGCTACTAGAGAAACACCATTCAGCCTATGCTTTGGTGCTAAGGCAATAATGCCAGTTGAGGTCGGAATGAAATCTTTAAGATTGACTGAATATGATTCAGTCTTAAATGACGGGGAGAGTAGGGCAGACCTCGACCTCCTTGAAGAAGTAAGAAACAAAGCTATGGAGGCTGATAGAATGTACAAAACGAAAGTTCCAAATTTTTTCAACAAAAGAATGAAACGAAAGCATTTCACAGTTGGAGAAATGCTCCTCAAAAGGTCAAATGTTGGAAAATAGGGACAACTAACGAATCTTCAAGAAAGCTAGGAAGGACCTTATACAATCCAAGAGGTCCACAATTGAGGGAGCTATAAGCTCGCCAATCTTGAATGAAGACAACTCCTAAGACCTTGGAACATTTGTCATCTAAAGAAATTCTATGCATAAAGCTTCTAAGAACTTCTCAGGCCTCGCAGACCTCGTCAACTTGCTAATCTAGCTCAAGAAATACTCTAAAAGGACCATGCAGAATAGCAAAATGATGTCAGCGACCTTTTCAGCTTAGTTTGAGCAAGGCATGAATAAAAAATAAGTGTTTCAGAGCTTATGGGGATATTACTTTCATCTTGCTTTCCTTAGCTTTGAAAACAGGTTAGTTCATTTTGCACATTAAGAATGCTAATGCAAAGGCAAGATATTTGGAGAAAAGTAAAGTTGTTATAAAATGAGTGGCCACAAAAAGACCTCAAAATAAAAATATCCAATTCGAAGTAGAAAAGTAAAAGGAATTTTTAGCATTGCAAATGTGAAGGAAAAATAGTGGGAGACCCTATCCTATTACAAAGTCTTCCCCGGGTTGTTTCTTCATTGTCAATGAATGTGAGGCTCATCATCATCATCCTCATCCTCCTCTGGAATCACTTCTAGGCTGAGGGTGCTTGAAGGACCTGCAGGATAACCAACAACGTTCTTTGAATGAAAGACAAACTAAAGATAGCTGAGAAGCTCAGAAACAAAAGGCCGAGTACCTCTTCAAAACTAGTGTGCAAGAGATGAGAGAAGTATTGGGTAACCTAATCTCCATAACTAGGTTTAGTCATACCTTTTGGGCGAGCATAGGCCACGGGAGCAATATCCAGGACCTCCTTCACTGCAACTTCCATGTCAACAGGAGTCTCCACCTGCTCTTTCCTTTTTCATGAAGGGCCTCCCCTTGTTTGGTGAACTCCAGCAAAGACCTCCATTGCTGCCTAATGTAGGGCAATGTTTTGATTTCTCCCAGCTCTTGAACGATTGGCTCGGTCGGAAACAGAATTCGTCGAAGTTGGTTTTTTAAAACTTGATGAGATAGAAGATTGGATGTTTTCAGTGATCACTCACGAATTAAAGGCGGTTGAGTTTTCAATTCAAGGCAATACGACAATAGAAGAAAACAAGGAAGCAAATTTTCATTCTATTTCGAAAATCACAGATGGAATTCGAAAATAACAAAGCCTGGTTATAACGAGTCCCTAAAACAACTTATATAGGGTGTTAACCCTAAACCTAATAGCAATAGGAAAAGTAATGGGAATAGGAAACGCAAAGGGTGTTAATCGTGAACCTAATAGCAAGAGTTAACCCTAAAACTAATAGTAATAGGAAACGAGAAATGAATAAACCCTATTTCAGTTGCTGAGCCTGAAGCAGTTCGGATTTGAGGACTGATGCAGGAGCAGAAGGCGAGGATCAATGTGAACAAGAGTAGGCTAAACTGACCATGAAAATAGAGCTACAAGTACCTAGGAGTTCTGTGAGGATTCGAGATATCGCGGCTTGGAAACAGGGGGGGTTGTAATCGGCTCGAACGTAGGGCCTCGTGGGCCTTTTGCGTTTTTTACTGTTTTCTAGTTCGTTTTAGGTTTAGGGCACTTACGTATTTTTGGGTGTTGTTTTTTTTAATTTCCGTTTCCTATTTGGCTTAGCTTTTGTGGAAGTTTATTTAATGTTATTTTCTTGTCATGTGTTCTTTATTTCGGTTACTTCATTGAAGTTTCTTGAAAGCTTCATCTTCGGTGATTATAATTGTATAACGACAAAAATTCAATTGTTGTTTTTGTGATATCGATGACTAAGTGCAATTCTAATTGCATCTTCATCAATTGGTACCAGAGCAAGTTTAGGTCCATCAAACCCTAATCCACTAGCCAACAACCAAACAACTTGTCTAGCAGTGATAGCAACGATCTCAACCTGATTGTTTCCAATCTGTTGCAACAGTTGGAAGAAGAAGAGGAAGAGCGAAGGTTGCAACGGGATGAAACCAAGAGGTGGCAAGAGGAAGAGCATGAGGAGAGGAGGCAATTCATGTAACATATGATGGAGATGATGGTACGGTTCACACCCTTGCAAGCGAATACATGGCTGCCACCTCAAAAGTCGACCGCGCCTAATCCACATCAACTTGCCGCTCCACGAAGACGACCAGAGGTACCCAGACTAGCTGTGCTTTTGGGGCAATCAGAATTTCAAGCGGAAGCAGAGGGTGAGCCGATACCGTTTCAGGAGGAGCCATACCGGGCACAAAGGTATTTTCAGAGACCTTTACACAATCAGTGGTAGAATTATAAAGTTGTGCGCTATGAACAGAACCAATGGGATGAAGGGTTTAAGTTAGAAATTTCGGAGTTCACAGAAAGTTCGAGCCCGGATGAATTTCTTGATTGGTCGATAGTGGTGGATGATTTGTTGCCATCAAAGAAGTCTCATTGGAGAAACAAGCTGCATTGATCGCTTTGAGGTTCAGGAGCAGAGTGGTGGCATGGTGGCAAGCTAACAAATATCAAAGATATCAAGATGGGTTACCTCAGATTGTAACCTGGAATGAGTTATGTTTGGAGATGAGTTGAGAATTCTTACCTTTGAATTATTGACAAACACTCTATGGAGAATTGCAGGTGTTAATTCAAGAAGCGAAGAGTGTGGACGACTACACCTTGGAATTCGATAACCTTGTTTCTCGAAATCAATTGCGAGAGACGGAGGAACAGCTGGTGGTGAGATACATTCATGGTTTGAAGTTTCCATTGCTTGATGCACTATTTTGAGTGTGACGGATGCTCAGTGGAAGGCCAAAACTGTGGAGAAAACTTTGAATGGACAACGGGCTCCAACTGGTCGAATTGGTCTGAGTCCTCCGTATGGTTTGTCTCGTACCTCACACCTCTTGTCAAGTGTAGCAGCGGTACCAAGGGTGGCATCCTCAACAACACCATCTTTGACAAGAGTTAGAATTCTAGCTGCCCGGCCTCTTTCAAACAAGGCCTCCATTCGGTGTCATAGACGTGAAGCAATAGGGCACTATGGCAACGAATGTCTGATGTTAAGATCGTAGTTGTATATGGGAGATACACATGAAGAGAGTGATCTGGCTTTATGGTTCGACCAATAGGATACTGAAGGGGAGCTGGAAGTTGTCAAGCATGAGGATGTGCAAGGGGAGAGTTTTGTAATGAGGAGAATTTGTTTGGCGCCCAGGAGTGACGAGGATTGGAGAAGAAGGGATATCTTCGCAACATGTTGCACGACTGGGGGCAAGAGTTGTCGAGTGATCATAGACTTCGGTAGTTGGGAGAATGACATATCCGAGAAAGTATTGGCAAAGTTCGGACTGACGATAGAGCCGCTCATTCACCCTTACCGACTTGGTTGGGTGAGCAATGCCAATCAAATTCGGGTAGATTGATGGTGCAAAGTGCAGATGAGCATCGGTCCGAATTACTCAGTAATGATTGGGGCTGATGTTGTGCCAATGGACATGTCACACTTGATTTTTGGATGACCATGGTAGTTTGATAACAATGCCATCTATGATGGGAATGATCACACGTATACCATTAGAATGAGAGGTAAACATTGGGTATTGAAACCACTACAGGAGAGCAATGTAGGGGAGAAGAAAATAGTCCTCTGCCCGCCTAATGCCGAATTTGAGGACTTAGTTCGGGAACAAGATGTTTGCTTTGTGTTGGTCGCACATTGCTTGGCTTCGACAGATAGTTCTGGGGATGTTTCAGATGCTATTAAGTTGACATTGGAGAATTACAAGGATGTTCTTCCAACTTATTTGCTGGAAGGACTTCCGCCCCTGCGAGACGTGCAACATCAGATTGATCTTGTACCAGGAGCTCTATTACCGAACAAAGCTCACTACATAATGTCACCAGAACAAAATGAGCAGTTGAAGAAATAGGTGCAAGAGTTATTAGATAAGGGCTTCATTCGGGAAAGTGTTAGTCCTTATGCAGTATCAACTTTGCTAGTGCCAAAGAAAAATGGGTCGTGGCGCATATGTGTGCACAGCAGGGCAATCAATCGAATCACGATAAAGTACCATTTTCCCATTCCATACCTTGACGACATGCTGGATCAGTTGAGTGGGGCAAAGGTGTTTTCGAAGGTTGGCTTAAAGAGCGGATATCATTAGATTCATCTTCATCCGGGGGATGAATGGAAGATGGCGTTCAAGATGAAGGATAGGTTGTTTAAATGGACAATGATGTCATTTGAGCTGCCCAATGCCCCCAGCACATTTATGCTCATGATGCATCATGTTTTGCGGCCATTTCTTAATGACTTCATCGTCATATACTTCGAAAACATTCTGATCTATAGCCACACTTTAGAGGAGCACGTCGAGTATGTCAAGAAGGTATTGGAAACACTTTGGCAACATCAGTTGTTTGCTAATTCATCAAAGTGTTTATGGATGGTGCACCGGCTGGTCTTCCTTGGATATGTTGTGACAGACGTGGGAATCTTGAATGATTAGTCAAAGGTGGCCGTAATTTGTGAGTCGCTGGTTCCAACATCAGTTATATAGGTTCGGTCATTCGTTGGACTAGCAGTATTTTATCGGCGGTTTGTCCGTGATTTTGGTAGAATCGCCACACCACTGACACACTTATTGAGGGACTCACGGTTTGTATGGATAGCAGAGCCCAAAGTTCCTTCAAAGTTTTGAAGGATAGGTTCACACAAGCTCCTTTATTGCAATTGCCAAATTTCGAAGACCTATTTGAAGTCGAATGTGATGCTTCAAAGGTTGGAATTGGGGCGATTCTTTCTCAGAATGGACGACCCGTGGTGTACTACAATGAGAAGCTAGGTGGTCTGAAACTGGATTACTCAGTGTACCAAGTGGAGTTGTATGCGCTTGTCAAGGCGCTTCAGTTTTGGAGGCATTACTTGATTTAGCGATAGTTTATTCTCTACTCTAATCATGAGGTGCTGAGGTTTCTGCATTGGCAGCACAAGCTCAGTGCTCAGCATGCTAAGTTGGTAGCACAACTGTAGGAGTTTTCATTCTCGATTCATTAGAAGTTGGGCTTGACCAACCGGGCTGTAGATGCTTTAAGCCAAAGGCATGTATTGATTTTAGTGATGCATCCTTACACGCTTGGTTTTGAACAAATTCGGGAATTGTTGAAGGAGGATGACTTCTTTGGCCGAATGATAGAAGACGTCAATCATTGGAGGGCATCAGATTATGTACTTCATGATAGGTATCTTTTTCGTAGGAATTATCTCTGTGTTCCTTTAACTTTTTTGTGTTGATTGATTATATGGGAGTTGCATGAGCAAGGACACTTTGGTAAGGACAAGACAATTGCATTGGTCCGAGAGAGGTTTTATTAGCCGAGTATAGATCAGGATGTTCAGACCTATGTGAAGAGGTGTCGTGTTTGTGCTTAGGCGAAAGGAAGTGAATCGTCCCAAGGGTTGTACCGACAATTATCGGTTTCCAAGGCACCCTGGAGTGATGTGTCAGTGGATTTTGTTGTGGGTTTCCAAGGACATCTCGCGGCAATGACAGCTTCATGGTAGTAATGGACAGATTTAGTAAGATGGCCATATTCATGGCTTGCAAGAGTACCATGGATGCCTCTCAGTGTGCTGCCTTGTATTTTGATGCCGTGGTGAGGCATTTCGGTTTGCCATTATCGATCGTCTCTGATCGTGATTCACTCTTCATGAGTCCCTTCTGTAGTGAATTGTGGAAGAGGATCGGCACAAAGCTAAAGTACTCCAATCCCTACCATCCATAGATAGATGGGTAGACGGAAGTTGTCAACTGTAGTTTGGGATACCTTGCTGCACAGGATTGAGTTCAGTTTAACAGTAGCGTCAATCTGTCGATAGGTTACGCACCATTCCAGATTGTCTATGGATTCATGCCTCTTGGGCCTTTAGATGTTTTGCCTTTTGAAACCCCTGATTCTGGTTTCAAGAAAGTGGATGATCAGATGGAGGAATTGACAGCACTCCATGCTAAGGTAAAAGTTATGTTGGAGAAGACCTACGCCAAATATAAAGCTGTAGCTGATCGTCATCGCCGGGATGTGTAGCTCGAAGTGGGTGATCTTGTGCTGGTGTATCTGAGCTGAGATCGATATTCATTGGGGGAGTATAAAAAGTTAAAGCCATGAAAGATTGGTCCATGTCAGGTACTTGAAAAGCTTGGTTCCAATGCTTATCGTGTGGAGTTGCTCGACCAGATGTTCATCACCAACGTGTTCAATGTCAAGCATTTATATCCGGTACATGCGGACCCTTTGAGCTTGAGGTCAAAGTCTTCTGAAGAGGGGGAGCCTGATGCAGGAGAGGAACGTGAGGATCAATATGAACAAGAGCAGGCTGAATCGACCAAGAAAACAGAGCCATGAGTACCTAGGTGTTCAGTGAGGATTAGAGATATCATGGCTAGGAAATCGCCGGGGGGAGGGGGGTTGTAAAAGGCTCGGACCTAGGGCCTTTTGGGTTTTTTACTGTTTTCTGGTTTTTTTTAGGTTTAGGGGCACTCACTTTCATATTTTTGGTTGTTTTTTTTTTAATTTCCATTTCCGATTAGGTTTAGTTTTCATGGAGGTTTATTTAATGTTGTTTTCTTGAATAGTTTTTTTTAGTAGATTGAATACACAGAAAAATTCTCAATTGTCTTGTGTTCTTTATTTCAGCTACTTCATTGGAGTTTCTTGAAAGCTTCATCGTCGGTGATTATTATCGCATAACGACGAAAATTCAATTGTTGTTTTCATGATATCACAGACTAAGAGCTATTCTAATTGCATCTTCGTCGCGGACTGCTCTAGCCTTCGCTGAAGTGGGCCTGACTAGCATTGCCAATTGATCCGAACTGGATTGGAGAACTAGTTTGGACTGGAGCAAACTGCATCTGAATCGCCTTAGTCTGCACATCGCCGTCTTGGTTTGATTAGTCCGTGACATCCTTGAGATGGATCGGTTCACTGATGTCCACATCACTCTCCCCTTCCTCTGAAAAGCCCATCCTCAATTGAGTTCTCACCTGTATAAGAGGTCAAATGTTTAACATTAAAAACATAGGAAATAAAAAAATCTTCAGGCAGCTCCACCCTATAGGCATTATCACCAAACTTCTCTAGCACTTGACAAAGACCGATCTGCTTTGGCTTGAGCTTGTGGTAAGCTCCTTGCAGATACCTCTCCCTCAACAAATAAAGCCAAACAAGATCACCAACCTCAAAAGACTATGCTTGGCATTTTAGGTTCGCACTCGCTTTATTCTTCACATATGATGCCATCAACTTGGCCCTAATTGAAGCATGAATTTCCTTCAATTCAACAACTTTGTCATCAACCGACTTCAACACTTTTCACTCAGTTTCAACTAGCTTAAGGTTGAGAGGCACTCTTGGATTAAATCCATGTAGAACCTAAACAGGAGAAAATCCAGTAGAACGATTGACAGAAGAATTGAACTCAAACTCCACCTTCGGGAAACACAGATCCCAACACCTGAATTGGTGCACATTAGCTCATGGCGAGTTCCCCAGACTCCTGTTACCCACCTCTATCTGTCCATCTGTCTGTGGATGATACGGGTTACTATAGCTAAGCTTAGCTCTGAATTTCTTCTACAAAGCCCACCAAAAGTGGCTCATGAATTAGGTATCCCTGTTTCAAATTGTGGAATAGGGTATTCCATAGTGTCTGACCATTTTTGCAAAATAGAGATCCACCACTCTCAAAGCTTTAAATGTAGTTTTACAAGGAAGAAGACTAACCATTTGGCTGAACCTATCAACCACAACCATAATGGAGTCCATTCCCTTGGTTGTTCTAGGCAAACCAACCATGAAATCCATGGAAACAGCTCTCCAGGACTCCTCTGGAATAGGTAATGGCATGTACAGCCCTTGCTTCTTATCTGTTCCTTTCGCCTCCTAAGAAACACAGCATCTCTTCACAAAGGTCTTTGCATCTCGATCAAGACCTGGGCAATAAAACCGCTGCTGCACTAACCATGTTGTCTTTTCTCTCCCGTAGTTGCCTTGGCTATCCAACTCTTGAAGGATCAACATATGAAAAAGAAGTGTCGGGAATGCACAAACAATTACCTCGTAACAAGCACCCATCATGAAGAACGAAGTACGTCCGCGTTCCAACCTCAACGTCGGTAATAATGTCCCAAAAGGGCTCATCCTTGCAAACATCATCTTCCACACTCTCTAAACCGAGAGTATACACCAACATAGAACCAATTCTACTCACCTTATCAGCTACCTTGTTCAATGTACCTGACTTGTGTTTGATGTTGAACGTGTACTTCTACAAAGCACTGACCTACTTTGCATGCCTAGAACTCAACCTGTGCTGCCCTCACAAGAATTTCATCGCTTGATGATCCAAGTACAGAACAAACTCCCGTTGTATCAAGTAATGCCTCCAATGCTACAGAGATCTCACAATGGTGAAGAGCTCTAAGTTATATACTGAAAAAGTTAGCTTCGCTCCTCCGAGTTTTTCACTGAAGGATGCAACTGGTTTTCCATCTTGGCTAAGTACTGCCCTAATCCCCATCTTTGAAGCATCACAGTCGACTTCAAAAACCTTGTCAAAATCTGGAAGAACCAGCAACGTCGCATGTGTCAATTTTTCATTCAGCTCATCAAATGGCTCTAGTGTAGCATCACTCCATTTGAACTTTTCCATCTTCAGCAGATTCGTCAAAGGCGCGACTGTCCCACTATACTTCTTCAAGAAACTTCGATAGGATCTGGCAAAACCGAGGAAGGATCTAAGTTCAGTCATGGATGTAGGTACTAGCCACTTGCAATTGTATGCACCTTGTTCTCATCCGATAGAATCCCATCTCCGACCATAACATACCCCAGAAATATGAGTTTGTTGACAATCCAAGTGCACTTGTCCAGGTTGGCGAACAGTTGGTTCTCATGTAAAATGGTCAGGACTTGCCCAACATGATCAACATGCTTCTCTACTATCTTGCTATAAACTAAGATGTCGTCAAAATACACAACAACGAAGGAGTTGATGAACGATCGCAATACGTGGTCCATCACTGGCATGAAACTGCTCAGTGCATTTGACAACCCGAATGGCATCACTGACCATTCATACATCCCTTCATCTTTAAGGCTGTCATCTCCCAACTTCATTTGGATCTGATGATATCCACTTTTCAGGTCGAACATCATGAATACCCTAGCTCTATTCAATTGGTAGAGCATTTCGTCTAGCCTTGGAATTTGAAACCTATACTTCAGGGGTAATTCTATTCACCGCTCGGCTATTGACACACATCCTCCGCAACCTATTCTTTTTCGGCACCAGAAGAGCTGGCACCACACAAGGGCTCATACTTTCTCGTACGAAGCCTTTGTCCAAAAGATCTCGAATCTGCTTCTTCAATTCCTCATGCTATTGTGACGTCATCGGATAATGAACTTTATTTGGCAACACTAATCCTAGAATTAAGTCAATACCGTGCTGCATGTCTCGAAGGGGCGGTAATCTAGTAGGCAGCTCATTCGGCATAACATCCCAGATGCTTTCCAAAACTAACGCGAACTCCTATGGAACTTTCGACTTCTGCTCCTCATCCTAGCCGAAAATCTCAGCTTTTCTTATCAAAGAAAAATTGACTTCTTCTCCTTCTAAGAAGACCCAAAACTCCTTACTTGGCAAGCAGATCACGGCTTTCTGTCCATTGCATCTTGAAGTGGCTTCAGAATCGCTTTTCTTCCCTCTGGCCACAACATATACATATGGGTGTACCCATCGTACACTGCCTAGTTGTCAAACTGCCAAGGTCATCCCAAGATTATGTGCATCCATTGGAACAACATCCATCGTGATTGTCGCCTCATACTATGGTTTGAAGGATAAATTAACTCTACAGCGACCATTGACCTAGATATCCAAATCTCTGTTGACCTAACCGAGCGTGTAAGGATGAGGGTGGGGTTTGGTTACCAATCCCGACTTCCTCATAGCGTTTTTAGAAGTAACATTCTACCAACTCTTGGAGTTGATGATCACCCTACAAGTCTTTCCGGCCACAAAGCACTTTGTTGTAAAGGTATCATGACGACGCCATTCTTCATTCGACTTGGGTGCTAGGCACATCCCTCGCGTGACCAAACTCTCTCTCAAGATGCAATTAGGGACTATCATGCACATATCATCTTCTGGGTATTCCTCTATCTTTTGGAAACTCCTTATTATACTCCTCCTCTAGATACTCATCAATGTACAACTGGGCTCGGGCAGTAGGGCACTTAATGGTGTAATGCCCTAGATTGTGACACTAGTGACAACAAATGTTGGCAGCATTCGACATGGGATCTCTTAGTGGAGGCATGATATTTGGTTGCTTCCTAGCTGGCGGCACAGTCCTACTAATGCCACTAGACTGATTTGGTGCAAAACCTCATTTTCTCCATAGCTTGCGCCTTCGTGTGAGCATCTCCGAAGCTATCAATTCGGTGAATAGACAAAGCATCGTAAATTGGTGGCCTCAAACCATTGAAGTACATGGTAACGAACCTCGGCTCAACCTCTATCAATCGACTTCTTGCCACTAGCTAGTAGAACTCCGTCGTTTACTTCCTGATGCTGCGGCTTCCCTATGTCAATCCATGCAATTTCGCATACAAGACCTACTCATGGTTTGGTGGCTAGAACTCTCCATTCATCTCTTCCTTTAAGGCTACCCACGATGCAATTGGTGGCCTCCCAACATGTATCACCTTTAATGCTATGCATGCCACCATGCCGCAGCCTTATCTTTGAACCAAATGGTGATAAGCGGTACTTACTTATCCAAAGGTACCTCCTTTAGGTGAAAAACATCATCCACCTGCAGGGTACAGTCTATGTACTCATCCGGATTCAATCCTTCCTTGAACTCTTGAATTGCAACCAGATAAGCAACCCCCCATCTATTCAAATTTACCTCATGATTGGGCAGCTGTTCGTGCTCTCTTGGAGCAATCAAGTTGCAGTGATGTTGTTGCAATCTTTGGATCGGTAGATCATCAAAATTGCCCACTTGCCCTTCTCCATTCTCTTTGTGATGTTGTAGCTGCACTACAAACATCAGATGAAGGAGGTGCAACCGGCCATGATGGAGCTATTAGAAGCTCTTGAACGATCGGGTTGGTCAAAAACAAAATTCAAAAAAGTTGGTTTTCGAAAACTTGATGAGAAAAAAGATTGGTTGTTTTCCGTGATCACTCATGAACTAAGCGCAATGGAATTTTCAATTCAAGGCAATATGAAAATAGTGGAAAACAAGGAAGCAAATTTTCGTTCTATTTCGAAAATCAAAGAAGGAATTCGAAAATAACAAAGTCTAATTATAATGAGACCGTGAAACAACTTATATAAGGTGTTAACCCTAAACCTAATAGCAACAGGATATGTAAAGGGAATAAGAAACACAAAGGGTGTTAATCGTAAACCTAATAGCTATAGTTAACCCTAAATCTAATAGCTATCGGAAACGAAAAATTAATAAACCTTATTTCGGCCCAACCGTAATTTAGCTATTGGGTCTGAAGCCATTTGGGCCGGCGGACTGCTAAAGCCTTCTATGGAATGGGCCTGATTAGCATGGCCTGTTGATTTGAATAGGTCTATATCGGAGCATCCTACGTCTATGCTGCCTTAGTTTGCACATCACCTTGCTAGTTTGATTGGTCCGCAACACCCTTAAGTTGGATCACCACATCTTCCTAAGAGGTCACCATAGGATCTTCTTTAATCAATGGGAGAGGACCAGAAGCTTCAAGGTGATATAACCCCTCATGGACCTCAGGGTTGACCTTTAGGTCCCCATCAGGGTGATTCTCATCTCTCTTCTC
>JAOXNR010047383.1:0-18498 GCA_028571225.1 Parsonsia alboflavescens | reverse complement strand
ATATGTACAAGCCACAAACAGATCTCGTGGAGAAGTGAATATATATATATATATATATATATATATATATATATATACATATATATATATATATATTTAAAGATATTTGTATTTATATAAGTAGGCTCATTGTATTCGTTACAATCATCATCCATGAAATATGAGGAGGTGAGAAGAAGAAAGGCATAACAAAAGCCTTGGAAAGACCTAAACTATTACACATCATTCTTCCTTCTTGGGCACACCTACTGAGTTTGGAGCAGTTGCACCTTCAGCGACCTTCTTCTTATCATGGATAGTAGAGGGACTTAAAGGATAGTCAATAATTGCGTCAACTGGAACCCCACCCAAAGAGAGACATATGGTTCAAGAAAGTTTTAGAGCTTCAAGCATGTCTATGGATTGAGTAAGAAAGGGGGAATGCTCGAGTAGACCTTTATAAATAAGGATAGGCTGACCTAAAGGCTCAGAGGTTGCTCAAGGAGGAATATTGTGGACTTCTTTTCCATCAATCATGCAGATGTTGGCTTGCTGTTCTGCAGCCCTGGCCTGAAGTTTACCAGTTCCCACCTGCTCTTCAAGTCTCGGATCCAAATCCCCTTGAGGTTCTGGATCCACTTGCTCTTGAGGTCTAATATTCTCCTGCTCTTGCTCCCAAGGAAGAGATGCTACCAAATTTGGATGATACAACCCATTATGAGTAGCTTTATCGGTCTTGATATCTCCATTGGGCTCCCGGGGTTACTCAATTACATCGACATATAACCCAAACAGATGAGGCCACAACCAAGACTCCAGGTGATTCTGAAAAGCAGGAATTTCTTCAGGCTTGGTCAAAGAGAGGTTATCGTCCTTATCACAGATAGCATTGTAGTATTCTAATTGAGTTACTTGCTCGTGAATGCTCGCACTTTGCTATTTACCTAGACTGATTAGTTGCTTGCTTTTCTCCACAGCTTCATTGATGGATGTCATCATTTATTTGTTTTCATCCTTGGTGTCTGTAATGTTCTTATTACACTCTTGTAGAATAGCACTCACGGTTACATAGGAAGCATTAGCTCGTTGAGCAGAAGCAGCGAACTGCTTTTTCTTTCTCTCCAAACAAGCCTTGTGATCTTGAAGATTGGTAGTCAAGAGTTAAAGCTCCCTATCTTTTCTTCCGTTGTCTTCCTCCTCAACCTCTCGCCCAAGAAGACATGGCTCTGAAAAAATAATGATTAAATGGATAGGTTAGCACTTAGAGGAGCATATGGAAGAAATATAAAGAAATAAAGAGGGCTTACTACAGTATGAAGAGATGCAACATAGCTATCCAGCTAGGCATTAGTAGGCTGCTTACAAATTTCTTTGTTAATTGGGGGAGCAAACTCCATGAAAAATGACTAGGAGTGTGGGCACTGGATTAAGGAATTAGAAGACTCCATTGGAAGGTCTGGAACCCATCTTGTGTTTCCCTCAATAGATTTAGAGGTTAGAGATAACTTACCAAACCTCTTTATCATCTCAGCAACCTCCTCTGTGGCACAGCCATTGAATTCTATCTCCTGCAGGGAGGTTGCTGGACCTTTACCTTTCCCAAAAGAAGTGCTAGGGATATTTTTCCCTTTTTAAGCTGAGCCAAAAGAAGGAGAATCTGAGAGAGAAATGATTTTAGTAGGTCAAGTAGACTCGAAAAGGCACAGGGTAGTTTCCTCTATACCTCTTCTTAATGTGTTCCTTGTCCTCCCATAAATATGGATTATCCAAGTCCAAGTAAACAAAGCACCTCCACTTGCAAGTCAGAGAATCTTGCTAAAAAGATAATTTGATTGGTTTTTAATACATGTTTATCTTCTTCTAAAAATATTATTTTACTTATGAATTCAGTTTTTTTTACACACAAACCTCCCCTAACCCTCCTTATAACCGATTCCGAGAATAGATAATGATTCCTTACCTACCTTCATCGTGTCTCTTCTAATTTAATTATATTGGATGGGTAAAAGGGTTATGCCCCGAATAACCAAACCCAAATAAACTCAAATGCCGACTCAAATATAAGAGATCCTATCCAACATTTCTAAAAGTGAGTTAGTGACCTCTTGAGTCATTGACCTCCTAGGTCACTGACTGTAGGTGAGCTTGGAAGAGGTCTTACTAGACCCTGACTCTCGAACCAGTGACCTCCAATCCATCTCGTACATTTACCATGCAATGATTAAACATCTATGGCTCTTAACATACTTTATAAACTTTAAAATCATTTATCGCAACCTCAAAAGAAGCCCTCCAAGGCCTTTGATGTTCACTGAAAGGTCGCAAAGTTGATTCATAGGATATAAACGAAGCCTCTCATTCTAGAGATGTGCATGGTATGGTAACTAATATTATAGAAACTCCATGATTTTTTGGGCAATTGATAGGATATCTCACTATTACCCTTAATGCCTATTCTTACGGAATTGATATTAACTCCAATAACGTAACCTCACCTAATTGTTAACTGATTATTTGATATACATTATTAGATCACACACATGTTACACAAGTTGATTTTCATTAAATTTTACTCTCAAACGAATACTGACTTCGGCATTAATGATTTCCTCAAGGCAACAGCCCACTCCGATGATCTAAAATGTTTATGGTTGTGATCACAAGTGTTGTTGCGGTTCAGGGTGACTCGGCTATTGCTTCTGAGCTCCATCAGTGTTAAATTTCAATTCAATTACTTTTGGACCATTAAAACATCAACTAGTAATGTTTTCAATTCGATATTTAGTATGGTTATGAAAACATTTCTCTAAATCAATCTATTAGGGAAAACAACTACATGATATGTTAAGAAAGATGATAGATGAGGTAAGTTTATTTTTTCAAGAGTTTACGCAAAGGATTTTAGATCCATTAATTGCTCAATGGGTTTACAGAAAAGTTTGTTACCAGTCAAAGAGTTTAATAGAATAAAATAAAAGATTAAGAGCCTAGTAGGATAATTATAACAAGGAGAGGAACTGAATGATGCATTAATCCTCTTTTTAATATAAAAATATTGATATATATATATTTATATATATTCATAATTTATAAATAAAAATGCATTAAAAAAAATTTCGATCGATTGAATCAATCCACACTGATCCGCTATATATATGAGACAATGTGGAGATCGTTTCAGAAACAAAGCATAATTTCATGTGAAAGAACTATTATGGACGAAAATGCTATGGTGAGCAATAGGGTTCACATTAGGTCTTTAACAGTCAACAATCAAATCAACTGGCTTTGTTTAAGAAAAAAAATAAAATATTATCAAATATCCTATAATTTAGTTTATAAAACATATATATATTTTTTAAAAAATTTGTTTTAAAGAACAATGCTTGATGTAATGATTGACCTTTACAGACTTAACAAAACCTAATCTATAAGCTAAGGAATGTTACTCGCCATAACATTATAGTTTAGAAAAAAAAAAAAACCTGAAATAATTTAAAAAGGAAGAAAGCAATACAGCTATTAAGAGCCGAAGGACAACCAAGGCAGGTTACCCATTCTTGTTGGTCAAACTTGTTCAGCTGTAAGATATGTATAAATTGGAATCAAAACATACCGCTCATCATAACAATTTCCTGCAGAGAAACAAATTAGAACATTTGAAATTCTTTGTATTACTTCGGTTGCTTCATTATTTTTGTTAGCTCTTTTTTCACTCACATATACATCTTCTGCTTCTGCGAATGGTTCATTTCTTGAATGTCTGAACAGAAACTCTCACCCTAACAATCCAATTTCTTTAGCTCCTTACACACCAGGAAACAGTTCATAGTCTTCTGCCCTGCAGGCTTATATTAGAAATCTTAGGTTCAATGAGTCCACCACACCAAAAAAGGATCTTATTGTGATTGCATTGCATGTTACTCATATACAAGCTATCGTGGTCTGTGGTATAGAGCACGGCATGCAGATGAAAGTCCTCAGTGGCGGCCACGACTTAGATTATCTATCCTGTGTCTCTGATGATCCTTTCATTATCCTTGACATGTTCAATTTTCCAGCAATTAATATCAGCGTCGAAGATGAGACTGCATGGCTTCAGGTTGGCGCAACTCTGGGTGAAGTTTATTATAGAATTGCTGAAAGGAGCAATGTGCATGGCTTTCCAGCTGGAGCATGTCCAACAGTAGGTGTGGGTGTTCATATTAGTGGTGGGGGATACGGTAATTTGATGTTAACGGAAGACTTCTTGACCGGGCATCCATGGGGGAAGATCTTTTCTGGGCAATTTCCGGATGTGGGGGAGCAAACTTTGGAATCATTCTTGCATTCAAAATCAGGTTGGTACATGTGCCGCCTTATGTAACTGTCTTCCGTGGCGACCCATATTGTTCGCCATTGGATGCAAATTGCACCCAAGCTACAATACCACTCATAAATGACCGGATCTCTTCATTAGAGTGATTTTTGATGGCATAAATAGCACTCATAGGGGAGAGAAAACCACCAGAGTCACATTCATGCCCTTGTTTCTTGGTGACTCAACAAGACTTCTTTCTCTACTGAACGAAAGCTTTCCTGAATTGGGATTAGAACAAAGGCATTGCACCGAGATGAGGTTGATTGAGTCAGCTAATTTTTTGATTGGATTTCCAATGGGCACACCAATTTCCTCCTCAATAGGGAACCTCAAACGGAGGAATTTATCAAACTCAAATCTGACTATCTCGAGACACATATGTCTAAGGCAGGCATGGAGGAACTACTCAACAAGATTCCAGGATTGGAAACTAAGTCTCTCAATTTCATTCCTTATGGCGGAAGAATGAATGAGATTTCTCCATCGGCAAAGCCTTTTCCACGTGGAGGGAATCTAATCAAGATTTTATAATATACTTCCTGAGGGCAAAGTGGAACTGAGGCTGCCAACCGTTATATAAACAGGGCACAGTCCCTTCTTGCTTTTATGACTACATTTGTCTCCAAATCACCAAGGAAAGCTTTTCTAAACTTCGAAGATCTTGACCTGGTACTAACCGTCATGGTCAGCATAATCATGCCGAGGGAGCTACTTATGAATTGAAATAATTTAAAGGTAACTTTAAAAGGTTGGTAAAGATTAAAACCAAAGTTAACGCTCAAAATTTCTTTAAAAATGTACAAAGTATTCGAATGATTGTATTCGAATGGCTCCAATGTTTACAAGGGACACCAAAAGTCTAGCCTTGCCTAACCCTACAAGGGTCAAGGATTAAGGATAAGGTCAAGTCAAAACCTCAAAATTTTTAAAACATAAGCATACATAACTATTGCAATTAAAAAAATGTTATAATAAATTATGAAATAAAGAAATAGAGTTTTCCGTTCATGAAATTCCTTAACAAAATAAAAAAAAACCAATTTTGCTTATACTTGCATATGTGTGTATATATATATATATATATTTATACGGATTTGGTAAGGGGCGCTCCAACAGTTACCGTAACGGAATTCTTGCTCCGCTTGGTTGGCTGCATGAGCACTGTAGCAAGAATTCCGTTACGGTAACGGTTGGAGGGCGCCTTAGCAAAACTGTATATATATATATAAATATATATATATATATATATGTAAAGAGACACAGAGAGAGAGAGAAGCACAATCTACAATGTTAGGTCCTTAATGAGACCACATTTCTTCTTCAAAATATTTAAGAATTTTGCCAAGATGGAATACTTAACTGGGGAGAGTGCCTAATTTTACAACGGATTTGTTTAGCAGCTAAAGCCAATGAGGATTGGAAACCTCGAACATAATCAGCACTCGGTGCATCATTAATGGAAAGGTCTGCCGAGTAATTATAGATATGAGAAACTGTGAAAATGTGATTTCGCATGAAGCCGTACAGAAGCTTCAATTGCCTACAAAGCCGCACACCGAGCCTTACAAGTTTGGCGGTCGATTAAAGAGATGGAAGTTTCGGTAAATATGAAGTGTAGAGTGGAGTTTTCGATTGGGCTACAGTACAGTTGTATTGTTTACTGTGATGTGATGCCTATGGATGTTGCACATTTGCTGCTAGGCAGACCCTGGCAGTATGACAACAAGGTTTCGTATGACAGTTTCACTTAGTGCTACACAGTTAATGGAGGGGCTATGAAGGTCGTGTTGCAACCAATGCGAGATAGCTTTGCTGAATTAAAGAAGACCATCATCTGCTTGCCACATAAGGAGTTCGAAGAAGAGGTTGGGGAAGCGGAGGCTTGTTTTGCTTTATTGTCGACTACATTGGCGGTTACGGCAGATACGAAAGAGGAAGTTGAGGATGCAGATCAGACTCTCCAGGAAGTGCAGTTTGAGGTTGGAGATCTTGTCTAGGTGACGTTAACCAAGGAACGGTTCTCGTTGGGCACGTATCATAAGCTTAAAGACCAGAAGATCGGCCCTTGTCAGATTTTGGAAAAGTTGGGAGCTAATGCTGATAGGCTCGAGCTGCCGGATTATCTTAGTATTTCTAACCTTTTCAATGTGCAACATTTGTCTTGTTTCCATGGAGACAATTCGAGTTTGGGGACAAACTCTTCAGAAAAAGGGGAGCCTGACGCACAGTTGGTTAAGGAGAATGACCAAGAGGAACAGGGGCCCGTTACACCAGCCAAGCCTATGATAGGTATTCTACGTAGTTCCAAGCGACTGCAGGGAGCAAGGGCCTGAACCCGCCTGTTTGATGATGTCGGGCACCATTCCTGAGGCAAATGGCCCGAGCTCGGATTGGGCTTAAATTTGACTGTGTGACCCAGAAATGCCCAATGAATAATAATCACAGCTTTGCTATGATGCAGAGCCTTTTTCCGCTATCCGAAGTCGTCTGGTTGGAGTTTTGAGCATTTTTGTGTTTTTAGTGGCATTTTCGTAATTTGTTGTTTTTAGGGGTATTTTTTTGTAATTTTAGTATTTTTTTCGTAATAAGTCTAGATTTATTTTTCTGAATAGGTTCAAGTTTTGATTAGGTTATTTAATTGCTATTTTTCTTTTGAAGGGGCAACTTTTGTTGTTTTGACAATATTTAATGAGATTTTGCTTTCCGAGTTTCTTCAGGAACATTGTCGTTTTATTCTTGAATTTCTTTTCCTGCAATAACTTTCGAGTGAAGTTTCGTTTGCACGAGAAGCAATGTACTGTTTCAGTACATTGCGGAAATAGAAACATGTTATCACGATTTTGTTTCTATTACGAATTCTCCAAAGAATTTGATCAACCCTAAACCTTGTCATTCGCCGTCAAACATTACAGCCTCTGTCTCCATAATTCCGTTTGTATCAATTGGTATCAAAGCAATGATTTGAGATGTCTGTAGGGAATGTACATCAGATTGTAGCTACGATTTTGGAAGAACTTCGTAGAGGCCAAGAATCACAAGCGAAGGAGAGGGAAGAGCGTGATCGTGCCATGCGACAGATCTTGGAGAATCAGAATCAACAAATGCAATCTTTGAACTAGATGATGCAGCAGTTGGTAGTGAAGGAACGACCTGCACAAAAAAAACCCACCGGAAGGCAAGCAGAACAAGGGGGTGACATTGATGAGGAGTTCGAGTTGCCAGCAAGAGAACAATCGCCTAGGGCTTACCCAAGGGGAGGAAGAGGCTGCGGAAATCGACCTCCTAGGGTTTGGATTGCGAGCCAAATGTACCGCAATGGGATGTAGGGTTCAAGTTGGAAGTTAACAAATTTACTGGAAGTTTGGCGCTAGATGAATTTCTAGATAGGATGAGTATCGAGGACGAAATCTTCACGTTGAAAGAGGTCCTAGTTGAAAGGAACGTAGCGTTGGTTGTAATTCGATTTAAGGACAAGGCTGTGGCGTGGTGGCAATCCTTTCGATATCAGTGCTATTTTGATGGACTGCTCATCCTAGATGATTGGTCCGAACTAAAAAGGAGATGTGACAAGAGTTTTTGCCTTTCAATTATCGTCAGACACTTTTTCAAAACTTGCAATGTCTGACACAGGGTGTGAACAGTGTAGAGGAGTACACTTTGGAATTCTATCGGACGGTTGCAAGGAACTAGCTTCGCGAGATCAAGAATAGCTTCTGGCACATTACTTGCGTGGCCTTTGACCAACACTTCAGGATGCCCAGCAAGTACACACCTTTGGGAATGTCACCAATGTATAGACGACTGCTAAGGTGGTGTGAAGGAGCTTGGCTATGGTTGGTGGATATAGTACAACATTCGACAGAGAGATTTCCGTCTCTCCCCGAAATACAACAACGACAAGTTCTCCTTGGTCCAAAATTGTTAATTTGCCTACTCAACAGGGTCGAACAGTAGTGCAACAAAATCAAGGATCCGGGCAAGTGCAAAACCATCCACCAGCCAATAAGGCGAATGTTGTTGATCTTATGCCTACAATAGTCCCAGGGTTTGATCTTACTTGTTGATCCAAGATGGTGCATAAAGGGATTTCATAGGAGAGAATGTTGTTGACAAGTTGGAAGAAGGTGAGGATTTTGTTGTTGAGCTAAAAGATGTCCGAGGAGAGTGCCTGGTTTTATGATGGATTGGAAGTGTCAGAACATATTTAGCACCCGCTACACCATTAATGGAAAGGTCTGCCGAGTATTTATAGATATAGGAAGCTGTGAAAATGTGATTTCGTAGGAAGTCGTATAGAAGCTTGAATTGCTGACAGAGCCGCACACTGAGCCTTACAAGTTTGGGTGGTTGAATAAACAAACGGAAGTTCAGGTAAATCAAAAGTGTAGAGTGGAGTTTCTGATTGGGCCACAGTACAGCTGTATTGTTTACTATGATGTGGTGCCTATGGATGCCACACATTTGCTGCTAGGCAGACCTTGGGAGTATGACAACAAGGTTTCATATGACGGTTTCACTCACTGTACATAGATAATAGAGGGGATAAGAATTTCGTGTTGCAACCAAAGCGAGATAGCTTTGCGGAGGGAAAGAAGACCATCATCTGCTTGTCGCGTTAGGATTTCAAAGAAGGGGATGGGGAAGCTGAGGCTTGTTTTCTTTATTGCCGAGTACATTGGCGGTTGTGGTAGATACGAAAGAGGAAGTTGTGGATGCGGATCAGACTCGTAGGGATGTGCAGCTCAAGGTTCGAGATCTTGTGTAGGCGACTTTAACCATGGAACAGTTCCTGTTGGGCACGTATCATGAGCTTAAAGACCAGAAGATCTACCCTTGTCAGATTATGGAAAAGTGGGGTGCTAATGCTGATAGGCTCGAGCTGCCTGATGATCTGAGTATTTCTAATGTTTTCAATATGCAACATTTGTCTCGTTTCCATGGAGACAATCCGAGTTTGAGGACGAACTCTTCGTAAGAGAGGGAGCTTTACGTAGAGCTGGTTATGGAGAATGACCAAGGGGAACAGGGGCCAATGACACTAGCCAAGCCTAAGACGGGTAGTCTCCGCAGATCCAAGTGATTGCAGGGAATATGGGCCTAATCCGGCCTGTTCGATGATGTCGGACATGATTACTAAGGTAATTAGCTCGAGCTCGGATTGGGCTCAAATTTGACTGGGTGAACCGGAACGGCCCAACAAACAATAGTCATAGGTTTGCTGTGATGTATGGCCTTTTCCTTCTGTCCGGAGTCATCTTGGTGGAGTTTCGGGTGTTTTTGTGTATTTAGTGTCATTTTCATAATTTGTTGATTTAACGGGTATTTTTTTGTAATTTCATTATTTTTTTCAAAAAAGGATTAGGTTTTGATTAGGTTATTTAAGGGCAATTTTTCTTTGGAAGGGGCAGCTTTTGTTTTCTTGACAATATTCAATAAGATTTCTCTTTTAGAGTTTCTCTAAGAACATTGTCATTTTGTTCTTGAATATCTTTTCCTGCGATAACTTTCGAGTGACGTTTTGATTGCATTAGAAGCAACGTTCTGTTTCAGTACATTGCCGAAACAGAAACATATTATCACGATTTCGTTTCTTGGTCGTTCGATCAACCCTAAACTTTGTCATTCGCTGTCAAACTTTACAGCCTACATCTCCATAATTCCGTTTGCGTCAATTGGTATCAGAACAAAGATCCGAGATGTTAGGACTAAATGTAGATTCGGCAGTGGCTGCAATTTTGGAAGAACTACGTAGAGGCCGAGCATAACAAGAGAAGGATAGGGAAGAGCATGCTCGAGCCATGCAGCAGATCTTGGATAATTAGAATCAGAAAATGCAAACTTTGAACAAGAGGATGTAGCAGTTGGTTGTGAACGAGTGACCTGCACAGCAAAAACCGGCTGGAAGGCAAGCAGAAGAAGGGGGCGACATTGATGAGGAGTTTGAGTTGCTAGCGAGAGAACAATCGCCTAGGGTTTACCCAAGGGGCAGAAGAGGAGGCTATGGGAGAGGTGGCGGAAATCAACCTCTTAGGGTTTTGGATTGCAAGCCGAATGTACTGCAATCGGATGTGGGGTTCAAGTTGGAATTTCCCGAATTTACTGGATGTTTGGTGCCAGAAGAATTTAGGACGATTGCCATTAACGAAATCTTCATGTTGAAAGAGGTACCGGCCGACAAAAAGGTAGCGTTGGCTGCAATTCAGTTTAAGGATAGGGCGGCGGTGCAGTAGCAATCCTTTCAATATCAGAGCTATTTGGACGGACTCCCCGTCCTAGATGATTGGTCTGAATTGAAAAGGGAGTTGTGACAAGAGCTTTTGCCTTTTAATTATTGTCAGACACTTTTTTCAGAATTTGCAAAGTCTAATGCTGGGTGTGTACAGTGTAGAGGAGTACACTTTGGAATTCTATTGGATGGTTGCAGGGAACCAACTTTGTGAGACGCAAGAGCAATTTGTCACACATTACTTGCATGGCCTTCGACTAGCAATTCAGGATGCCCTTCAGGTACACACCTTTGGGAACGTCACAAATGTGCAGACGAACGCTAAGGTGGTGTAAAGGAGCTTGGCTAGGGTTAGCAGAAGTAGTACAACAAAGGGATTTCTATCAATCCTCGAAACACGACCACAGCAAGTCCTTCTTCGTACAGAATTGTTAATCCGCCTACCCAACAGGGTCGAAGGGCAGTGCAACCAAATCAGGGATCAGGGCAAGTTCAAAACCATCCGCCAACCAATAATTCAATTGTGATTTGCCATCGTAGTCAGCAGAAAGGACATTAGATCTCAGTTGTTGATCTAAGATGGCACAGAAGAGGATTACGTAGGAGAGGATGTTGTTGATGTGTTGGAAGAAGGCGAGGAGTGTGTTGTTATGCCTGAAGATGTCTGAGGATTGTGCCTGGTTTTACGATGGACTTGTTTAACACCTAAAGCCAATGAGGATTGGAAGCATCAGAACATATTCAGCACCCGCAGCACCATTAATCGAAAGGTCTACCGAGTAATTATAGATATGGAAAGCTTTGAAAATGTGATTTCATAGGAAGCCGTATGGAATCTTCAATTGCTGACAGAGCCGCACACCAAGCCTTACAAGTTTGGGTGGTTGAATAAAGGGACGGAAGTTTAGGTAAATCAGAAGTGTAGAGTGGAGTTTTCGATTAGGCCGTAGTATAGCTGTATTGTTTACTGTGATATGGTGCCTATGGATGCCACACATTTGCTACTAGGCAGACCTTGGCAGTATGACAACAATTTTTCGTATGACGGTTTCACTCATTGCTACACAGTTAATAGAGGGGCTATGAAGGTTGTGTTGCAACCAATGCTAGATGGTATTGTGGAGGGAAAGAGGACCATTATCTGCTTGCCGCATAAGGAGTTCGAGGAAGAGGTTGGGGAAGCTGAGACTTGTTTTGCTTTATTGTCGACTACATTGGCGGTTATGGAAGATATGAAAGAGGAAGTTGCGGATGCGGATCAGACTCATCGGGATGTGCAGTTCGAGGTTCGAGATCTTGTATGGGTGATGTTTACCAAGGAATGGTTCCCGTTGGGCATGTATCATAAGCTTAAAGACCGAAAGATTTGCCCTTGCCAGATTTTGGAAAAGTTGGGAGCTAATGCTGATAGGCTCGAGCTGCTGGGTGATCTTATTATTTCAAACATTTTCAATGTGCAACATTTGTCCCGTTCCCAAGAAGACAATACGAGTTTGAGGACAAACTCTTCGGAAGAGCGGGAGCCTAACGTAGAGCTGGTTAAGGAGAATGACCAAGGGGAACAGGGGCCAATTACACGAGCTAAACCTATGACGGGTAGTCTATGCAGGTCTAAATGACTACAGGGAATACGAGCTTGATTCGACTTCTTGATGATGTCGAGCACGATTCCCGAGATAACTGACCCGAGCTCGGATTGGGCTCAAATTAGATTGGGTGACCCAAAACGGCCCAACAATCAATAGTCACAAATATGTTGTGATGCAGGGCATTTTTCTTCTATCCGGAGTCGTCTTGGTGTAGTTTCGGGCGTTTTTGTGTTTTTAGTGGTATTTTCGTAGTTTGTTGTTTTTAGAGGTATTTTTTTATAATTTTATTATTTTTTTCTGAATAATTCTAGGTTTATTTTTCTGAATAGGTTTAGGTTATGAATAGGTTATTTAAGGGCAATTTTTCTTTTGAAGGGGCAACTTTTGTTGTTTTGACAATACTCAATAAGAATTCTCTTTCGGAGTTTCTTTAGGAACATTGTCGTTTTGTTCTTAAATTTCTTTCCAACGATAACTTTCGAGTGAAGTTTTGTTTGCAAATTTTCTGTTTCAGTACATTATCGAAATAGAAACATATTATCATGATTTCGTTTCTTGGTCGAATTCTCCAAAGAATTCAATCAACGCTAAACCCTGTCATTCGCCGTCAAATTTTACAGCCTACCTCTCTATAATTCCGTTTGCGTCACATTCCCAACCCTATACCCACCCCAAGACCTGGCCTGGTAACCCTTTAGGTTGACGACTTAATTAGGTTAACCCTCCGCGATTTAAGAAAAGCATTTTTTAAACAAAAAGTACTTTTAACATCCAAAAAATCAATTTCTTTACATTTAGAAGCTTTGAATTACCTTTAATATTTGAAGCGATGGAGAAGTAAAACTAGAAGATGAAAATTAGGGTTTATAACAGGGGGGAAAAAGTTGATTAAATTGACGAAAGAATGAATTAAAGAAGATATATTAATATAAATCCACAATATCTTTACGTAATGTAATATGTTGTATTGGCGAAAGGTTACATGGCTTGGATTGTGAGTTCAGGTAAGGGACAGAGCTAGGATCGAAAACTAGATGCTCCATAATTCAACCCTAGCATTGCTAGTTCTCGATATCGTAGATCCTAAGCCCTAAGCCTCAACTATTTTAACCAACCTTTTGCGGTTGATTGACCTTCGGGTTCGGGTTCAACCCTATTCCATTAATATCCCAAGTAAGAAGGTATCAACCAACCAATACATATTTAATATCCTCCAGCAATTATGTGCTGAGATTATGTATAAAATTTACTTGAAAAACCATCGGGTCTAGGGGCACTATCACCACACAATAATTCAAAGACCGAGGACGCAAAGCATATTGCATGAGAGAACCTGATTTTTTATCACATCAGCAATATGAAGACATGAGAGATCCTAATTTAAGGAACTGAGATCAAATGAGGGATCAAACCAAGAAAACTCTTCCATTGGCATTACCATTAGTGTATAGGAACCTTCTTCTTTTATGAGTGTTGAGTCCTCCAAAACTGTACCATCTACTCCAATGATCTTGGAGATTGATCCTGAAAAGACAATCCTTCGGAAAAAGCTGAAGAAAAACGAAGGTGCTAGCATCTCTATCATTAGGAAAAAGTTGGATATATTTTCTCTCTCATTTTTCCCTTTGAGTCTCTCTAAAACCTTTCCATATTTTCTTGTTAGACACTATAACAGAATAGAAATGGAAAAAGGGGAGCAAAATAATGAAAAACCCAAGAACACTTGTCTTATGAATAAATCAATCAACACTTGAATTCTAATTTTAATTCAAAATGTGCAGCTCATAAGAGAGTTTTTGAATTCGAATTTGATCTTATATTTCATTCACGTAATTAACTCTTAATTACATATGAGGTTTATTCCTTTCAGTAAATTAGCATCGATCATTGGGAAACCATTAAAAGTTGATATCCCTTCTGTCAACTTGTCGAGACCCAGCAGAGCTCAAGTGTGCATCTCATTGGATCTACTACACTCACTGCTGAACAGAATTTGGACTGATCAGGAAGTCGGAGTTCTAGCAGCCGATCAAATATGAGCACACAATACAATATTGTACCTTCTGTAAAAAGATCGGACATTCAGAGGATCGCTACCACAAGAAAAATCCTAACTTGAAGCAATCAAAGCTGCAAGACCAGCCAACCAAAGCAAAAACAGTTAAATAGAAGCAGAAAGAAAAAAATTTGCAAATTTCGAAACTTAAAGCAGTAGATACAATGGACCCGATCCTTCAGAAATCAATGGGGAAACAACCAATGCCACATGAGACAGATTGAATAGAAGAAAATCCAAGCCCAACGCTGATTGCACAATGAGATTGCGAGCAAAAATCTCAGCTGCCAGCGCAAATATCAGACGGGAACCCTAGCTCGAGCAAGACATGTGCACAAACGGAAAACAGCAGCGGAATTAATGCACCTGCAGTGCATGGTTTTGCTATTCAGCCAGCCACAGGAGATTAGATTGGATCACAGAATGACGCATTGGACTCGTCGAGTGAATTTGATAAAAATTCAATCAATCCAACTCGGATGGCAAGTTGCAAATCTTCAAGGCATAAATTTGATCGTGGAACTGCCGGAGACCATTGATGTTAAATCTGCCCCCCCCCCCCCCCAAATGCTGTTAAACGAAAGAAAGATATCCCTCAATCAAACGTGGTTACAAGCCAACAATCCCAGCGTAGCTCTTCCTGCAATCAATCAACATGAAGAAGATTCTCATATGGAATATTAGAGGTATTGGGAACTCTACCTCTTTGGATAAACTGAAACATCACATCCTCATGCAAAAACTTCAAATAGTACCTATTTTGGAACCAATGATTAACTGTTCCAGGATTGCTTATTATGCTTTCAAACTTAATATGCCCTCTTTTCATTCTAACTCAAATAGGAAGATTTGGCTATTTCGGAGCTCTGAGTTTTGTTAAATATTACAAGAGATTCAAACCTAATACTATCTTGTTCGATGGAAAATTATATGGGTTTGGATGGAATATGAAAAATGCCCTTCATTTATGCAGCCTGTGATTACATTACTCTGAGATTATTGTGGAAACCTATCTGAAATAATGAGCCCTGGCTGATAATGGGAGAATTTAATGTGGTTCGCTCTCTGGTGGAAAGTTTGGGGTCTTCGCTAGCAACACAATCAATTCGGGAGTTTACTGATTGTATTGAACACTTTGGACTTTTTGATTTACCTTCTATTGGCAATAATTACACCTGGTGCAGATCAACCTTTCCACCTCTTTGGAGACGCTTAGACAGAGTCTTGGTGAAATAAATTTGGCAAAACACATTCCACAACACCTCACTGGAACATCTGCCAAGAATTTCGTCGGATCATAGCTCTTTACTTGTCTCAACTGTTGTGGCTGGTTGCCAAGGTTTGAGGTCTTATCACTTCCAGAATATGTGGTTAATACATAAAAAATTTCGTGGGATAGTTGAGTCTTCCTGGTAGCAACTCATTGAAGGAGATGTAATGCGTCAATTGGCTGAAAAATTATGTAGATTAAAGAAAGTCCTCCAAGCTTAGAACAAAGACACTTTCAGTCATGTGGAATCCAATGTGAAATGGGTTGAGAATTTGGTCACTTCTCTGGAAGAAGTCTACATGGCTGCTTATATGGAAGAGAACCGAGAGAAACTACATCGAGCACAAGCTGATATGATTTTCCATCTAAAGAATCAAGAGATTTTTTGGAGCCAGAAGTCTAGAATAAAATGGCGGAACGAAGGAGAGGAAAACATTTCATATTTTTCAAAATTCTGGCATACATGGAAAGCTATGCTGCAAATTCATAAAATCCAAGCTTCAGAGGGTGGTTGGCTTACAGAATCTCATGATATTGAAGGGGAAGCAGTGGAATTTTTCTCGGGGCTGTTAACAGATGAGCCAACCTGTCTACAAAAACCTGAACAGCTTCATTGCCAACATTCCACTAGCCATCAGTCCAGCTCAGAACAAAGACCTTTCGACACTTCCAGATCTAGAAGAAGTAAGGGTGGCGGTTTTCGGATAGTGCCTCAGGTGTAGATTTCTTCCAAGGCATGTTCTATACAACCTTTTGGAACTTGATATAGCCAGACATGTTGCAAGCAGTGAGGGATTTTTGCTCTGAGTGCGGATGCCTCAGGAATTTACCTCAACTCAGATCATCCTATTTCCAAAGGTCGACAACCTAGCAACATTTGCAGACTTCCTCCCTATCAGCCTCTGCAATTTTTCCTCCAAGGTAATTGGAAAAGTAATCTCTTTACGTCTTGCGAAAATACTTCCAAATCTAATATGTCTTAACCAGGGGGGCTTCATGAAAGGTCAGAATATCTAGGAAAATATTCATTCTTGACAACATCCAAGGAGCTAAAGTTTACATTTGGTGCCTATCTTCAAGTAGTTCTTTCAAAATTTCAGAATGTGTCATGGCTTTGGAAGATGAAAAATTGGAAGATTCCACAACCGAACATTTTTTCCACTCTAAGATTCCACTTTCATGGTCTATCTTTAAGTGGAAACTCAATAAAAATTTCTTGGCCACTGATGATACAAGAGTTCATCTAGGTTTACAGCTTGCATCAAGATGCCACTGTGGAAGATCGAGCAAAATCATCCCCCACCTCTTCGGCAGCTACCAACTAACTACACAAGTATGGGCACACTTCAATCATGTATTTAGCATTGACAGAAGATAGCTAGAACGGATGGAACACAAACAAAACTGATGACAGCAAATGAGACGGTCGGGATTGCTTGCGACACTTTTTCTGGTACTGATTTGTCAGGAAATTTGGGTGGCTCATTGTGCATCCTTATACTCTGAGGAAACCAGCAGTAGCAAGAAGATAATTAGCAAGATCATTTGGCAACTATATCACATTAGGAAAGCATATTCCTTGCCCATTCTATATAGTCTTTTTCATGAACTTCTTCTATAGTTTCATTTGCAACTCTCATTGTAAGGCATTTCTTACCCTTCTCATTTTCAAATCAACAAACAAGTAGTGGTCTTCCTAACCTCTAGTCCCCTGATGGATTGAATTAGAAAAAAAAAGCCTAAACCACTTTAGCTACTTATGTTAGGTCCCTAAAAGAGAGATTACCCCCTAAACAATTTGTTCTAAATATGTTACCAAAAGCTCCTCACAGAATTGACATTCTATTAAAAATAATTTTTAATATCACATACAATGAACGGTATCTAACAACACATCATTGAAATCCAACTAACGAGAATTCATGTGAAAAGACAAACTTCTCTATGATATGCTTTTATCTCTTAATTTGTAATAGAAATCATTATTGAACACAATTCACGGCACATATTATACTCGTTAAGTTCAATCTCTCAATTCTTGGTTCCAAGTAGACCAACCAAATGAGAAAAGATAAATATCTCATGCCTACTTATTCAACCATGGCCATGTATTTCATACTCTCACTCAACCAAAAATGCTAGACTTCTCTCTCCAGTTATATAAGAGGGACAAATCATAT
The DNA here is from genome assembly GCA_028571225.1 of Parsonsia alboflavescens. NCBI lineage: Eukaryota > Viridiplantae > Streptophyta > Magnoliopsida > Gentianales > Apocynaceae > Parsonsia > Parsonsia alboflavescens. The sequence continues at coordinate 838 of JAOXNR010047383.1, read as the reverse complement.
CTTGATCATTCAATATTCTAGCACATAAGAGTGACAAATCATACGTGGCTTTATTGTCTACTCAATTAAGAGTGATATTTGACAACATCAAACTATGCAAAATTTCATTTCGAAATCTTTGATGACCTCATGTCAAAAGATTTGACATATTTATGACAATGAAATCAATCATGACACTCATACAATGATCCATATATAAAGTGATTCCAGAGCAAATGATTTGCACATAATTATGCTAAGTTTTATGATCTTTTTATGCCATTTTCTTATGTAACTTAGCTTAATTATGTTATTTTAAATATATTTTACTTCCCTATGCTTGATTTTTTGTTTGTAGGAATATTTGGTTGAAAATAACTCAAGATTTTACAAAATTTTTATTAAGGCACTGTTCATGGCACTGTTCCGGCGGTACTGTTCACCGGTGACACTGTTCCGATGCACTATTCATCGGATTAGAGTTGGAGACTACGGATTGACCAAGTTTGTTAACCGTGGGCCATATCATAGACTTTCAGTTTTATTAGGATTTTATTATTTGTTCCTAAATTACTTCGTTTTGTATTTAGTTTCTATTTTGTTATTAGAATCCTTTTAGGGTACTACTTATTTGTAAGGAGTCTTGTACTCTTATAAATAGGCCCTTCGTCTTAGTCTTAGAGGAGACAAGAAGAAGACACAGCACAACTCAAGATTGATCTTCCGAGGAATTCCAAAGACAAAGGGCAGATTTTCTCTTCCTCTTTTCTTATGTATTTTTTGGTTTTTATCATGTCTTGTGAGTAGTCGTCTTTTGTTAACAAGAACATGAAGTAGGTTATTTTGTTATGGGGTTATG
>JAOXNR010047372.1:0-18502 GCA_028571225.1 Parsonsia alboflavescens | reverse complement strand
CTCACAGAGACTCTCCGGTCTTCTATTTTCCTTTCTGTTCACCCAGACAGATAGGGAATAGATTAGAAGATCTTTTGAATAGTAGATCAAGTTGTCCAAATCCATTCAGCAGGACAGATCTCTGCAAGATTCGTCATTCCAGGTATCGTTCTCGAATTCCTTATGTGGAAATTTTTTTTAAAATCTTGGGACTCCGGATTCGTTTCCTCATGGATTCGGGATCCGATTCCCCTTCAGTTAGTTCTTACTTTATCCTTTTCTTTTGGTATGGAACACATTGAACAAGTTCCTTTGTTGTGTTGCCTTAGCTGGCACAACTTTCTTTGAGGTTGTGGACTGGACATAATTTGTCCATTATCAATCAATTTCATCTTTGTCTTCAAGAATCTTTTAGTAGATGGTGGGGTTGTTCTTGCTGGTGCAACCATCACAAAAGAGAAAATCTTTTTTCCTCCATATGTTTGAAATACTCTTTTAAAACAATTCTCCAATCCTTGAAGTACTATCCTCATTCTGATTGCTCTTTGGTAATGAACATCATCTTCATTGAATTTAACCAAATCTTTTCTTTGATAAGAAGTTGTTATCACATATTATTCAGCCTTTCCCAATTGAATCAAATGATAAGAATGATATTTTTCATCTTCAAAAAAATCAGATCCTGCAGATAAAAACTTAAGTACCAGTGTATCCTTTGGTGTAATTGTTGGATTGTTCAAATAACACCCTATAAGTCCTTTTATCCAGTAGGGTAGTGCACCAATTTTTGGGAAATCGGGTGTTGTCATAAACATGGAGTGTATGGCTTCAAAATCAGACCAATATCAAATCTCTTTAGGATTAGAATCTTGAAAATAATTTATCCTTGGATATATTTTTGAGAAATCCACATATCGATTTTCACGATCCTTTAGAGAATATAATCTCTCATCATCATATTTTGATCTGCCTGTGGCATCATATCAATGTTTCTGATTGGTATATCAGAAATAACCTTTCCTTTGTGGACGTAATGAAATTTCTTCTTTCTTACCTTTACTTCAAGACTCTAGCATAACTTCCTCTCTTGATGAAGTATCATCAACCCTATAATTTTTTTCAAAGAGAATAGTGGTAATATCTTTAGCAACAGAGTAATTTCCTATCTTTGTTGTTATCATAGAGCATTCAGCCAATAATAGATCACGAACTTCACTCACGTTACTCGAAAAATGAGTAATATCTGTGATCTTCTGAAACATTATGTTGTATTGATAAAACTTGTTTATCCATTTCGTCTATCATATCTAGAATCTTTCTCTTAAATGTAGCCATCTCTGGTTAAAAAATCAGCGAAGACATTTTTATTAGATTTTATAATTTCAATATCAAAAGAATATTCAGATAAAGGCATTTGTCATCTAATATACCGTTTATACTCAGTTTTAGAAGGTAAATTATTTTGAATAAAAACTTTAACCGGTGTATTATTTGTTCTCAATTTGCATCTCTTAGGAAGTATAAAATAATAAAGCTTTAGGCAACTTCTTACTACTGCAAAGGGTTCTTTTTCATTAATATGGTATCTAGTTTGAGTTTTAGAAAATGTTCCTGAACAATATCTACAAATATTTTCTTTAGTTGAATCTAATTTTAAAATTCCACTCTATCCATATTCAGATGCATCAGTTTCTAAAATCAAATTATACCATCTTTTGATAATTGTAATTTAGGTAAATCTTTACACTTTTCTTTTATTTCTTTTACTTTATCCTCTAAGTATTTATTAAATTCAAATATGATATTATCATTTAACTTTTTATAGTTTATAACCATCCTGCTTTTATTTCTTTTTATGTCTACCATAAAAGTAGGTGAGCTATGAGGAGAGTTACTAGCATTAATCAATTTTTGATTAAAATTCTTCTTGATCTTCTGGATTATATCTCATAGCATCGTTCACAAAACTGTTATTTCAAAACATTTTAATAAATTACCTTCGAAGTAAAATAAACTTACAAATAAAGAACGCTTCGAGTTTCAACTTCAAATTTGTTTTACAAAGAGAGTGATGATACAAAGGCAGTAGGAAGCTTTTACAATTGGAAATAGGGTGAAAGTTAGGCATGTCTTGCCCACCTTCAAATGTTCGTATTTGTACTAATTTCCAACAGACTTCAAAATGTTTCTTTTAAGTCTAGAACAATACATTCAAATAATTCTACTATCTTTTTGAAAAGTAATTATTACAAATAAAACAAACGACTTTATAAAAGTGGTATGTTATTATTCAATTATTTCTACCAGTGGTCTTCTTTTCTTCAAGTGTTTCTTGTCTTCTTTTTCTTCCTTCTTTTACTGAAATTTTTTTCTTTCTTCCATCTTGGCCGAATTTCCTAGCTTTCTTCTTGTCTTGTTTGTCTTTTTTCATCCAAGTCTTCAAGTGTGTTTTGAATCATTTTCTTTGTCTTCATTTCAATTTTGTCTTCTTGTTTTTCCAAGGTTTTCAACCAATTTTCGTTCTTGAAATTCCTTTTTATTTTTCAAGTGTCAAATATCTTCCCTAGTGGTACAACAGTCATTTATCTGGCCAGATTTTGTGGGAGTAGAGTTGGTATAATTCTGCAATACCGTAATCTACATCATCTTGGGCTCTATACTGGGATACTGCAAATAAGTCTGGTTCATCTTCATCATCATAAGCTTCTTGCAAATCAGAATATAATTTGGCCAATTCTTCTTAAATTTGTTTCTTGCTTTTTCTTCTTGATGAACTGGTAGAAGAAGTTTCTTCTTTTTTCTCCTTTTCTTTTATACTTTCTTTGGGTGACCATCCTCTAATTTGTATTTCTCTACAAAGATAGTGGACCATCTTGATAACTTCGGTTCTGAAGCTCCAACCAATTATAAAATTGATTTTCATTTTGGAAAAGAATCTGCAACTCTTCATATGTCCTGGTTGGTTTTCAGTTGCTTCTTCTTTGACAGATTCTTCAAATTCTACCTTCTTCTTTTCACATAGGATATCAGTGGCCTCTCCAAATTGTTTCCGCCAATACAAAAACCATCTTGGAAACTTGCTAATTTCATTCTGGTCATACTTAACAAATGAAGTGTGAGTATTTTCTCTTAGAAACATAAAATTGTTCCAAGCATCTAAATAATCCATATAATTATAAGAAGAAGGTTTAAATGGTACAACAAATTGGATAGGAGAGTGAATAGATGAAATACTCCAAGTTTCAAGATCTAGCAATTTAATGATTCTAACTCTAGCGAAGGTAATTCCTCTCTCATTTTGATCATGCTCAATGTCAACTAAGCCTGAATGGACAAGTATGTGCTCATAAAAATTTCTATTTTTCAATGGGTCACTGTTAAAAATATAGTTGGATTGTTGGTAGGCATTTGGTAAGATTTTTTAGACAAATTCTTTTTCGGAAAGGGATGCAATTTTCTTTTCAATTGGAAGTATAGGAATGATGACTATTGAATAGTTTTCAAGATATTTCAGATTAGTAGAAGACTGATCTATTTGCTTCTTTTTGGTGTCTAATGATGATGAAACTGCAGATTTATAAGAATCAGGTGTAGAATGGGCAAACTGTGTTGAGTCCATTTTTACAGTTTTTGTTTTACTGGTTTCTGGTTTTTCAGATAAATCAGAAGGAGAAATTAATTAGCTAGTAGAAGAAGGGAGAGGAGGAAAAGATCCAAGTATTGAAAATTTATTTTGAGATAGAGGGAGAGGAGAAGGAGAAGGAGGCCTGGATGTCTGCATCCTAGCCCTTAGCTGTCCTGGTGTGTGAGTTGATCTCATTCTTTCCTTGCAAAAATTCTCAAATTGGAAAATCTGCCAATGAATTTTTATCTCCATTTATAAATTCTATTTCAAAATCAAAACATGATAAAATAGCTTGCATCATGCAAATATTTGTTTTGAAATCTAATTTTTAACATCTTTAATTAAAACTTCTTTTGCAAACTTACAGTCTGTTCTTATAAAAATATTTTGTGTATCAAATCATATTGAAATTTAGTAATACTTAATACTATAGATAGAATTACTTTTTTAACAGTACTATAATTTTTCTGACTATTATTTCATAATCCAGAATGAAATCAAACATTGTTCAGAAGAACAGTCAAGTTTCTTCTATTTGAGAATACCTCCAAAGCCAATTTCAGAGGCATCAGTTTCAACAATCATATTTGCCTCAAGGTCAGAGATATTGAGACATGGAAGTTTTTTGACAAGTTGTTTCAAATGCTGAATAGTTTTGGTCTATTCCAAACCCCAAGTAACTGGATTTTTTTTGAGGTGATCATAAAGTTGTTTTACAAATAAATTTCAAATTGGGAATGAAATCTGCCACGTAATTCAAATATCCTAAAAATCTCTGCATATGAGTCTTATCCTTAATTTCATCGGGAAATCTATCTGCAAATTCAGTGGATCTATCCAAATCATGACCTAAAAATCTAATTTGGGGAATAATTTCAACTTATTGGCACTTATTACCAGCCCATTTTTCTTGACTATGTCTAGAAAAATATTCAAAAGCTTAAATTGTTGTTCTAATGATTCTCTAAATACTAATACATCATCAATATACACTATTGTAAAACTAGTGTAAGGGTTAAAAATGTCATACATAACCTTCTGAAACTCAAAAGGGAATTCTTTAATCCAAATGGCATAACATTCCATTCATATTTCCAAAAGGTACATTAAAAGCAGTTTTATATTTATCCTTTTCTGATATCTTAATTTGCCAAAATCTCGATTTCATATCAAATTTCTACAGATTTAATTGTTCTTAAGTAAATCTCTTTTGTTAGGTATGAGATACCTAATCCATTTTAATACACTATTTAAAGGTTTATAATTAATTACTAATTTGGGAGCACCCCTTTCTTTTTCAGCATTATTATCCACATAAAAAGCTGAACAACTCCATAGAGATCTAGATTCTCTAATAATTCTTTTATCTAACAAATTCTGAATTTCTTTGTTACAAGTTTATATTAATTTTTGATTCATTTGAATAGGCCTAGCTTTAGTAGGGATATTCTTTTCATCAAATTCTTCAATATAAGGTAATTCTACTTCATGAATTTTTCTATTCCAAAAGGCAGTAGGTACATCTGGGCAAACTTCTTTTCTAATTTTATTTTCTATATCAGAAATTCTGTTTTTAATTTCTTTATCAAGCAATTGATTCTCAATTCTTTTATATTTTACCTCTTCTTTTAGAAATTTAATTTGATTAAATTTTCTATTTCTTATATTATCTACAATTTTACACATTGGTTTATTTAGAATGGGAAAAGTAATTTTAATAGTTCTTATTCTAGAATGAACACCTATTTCATTTACTTCAAATGGATAAATCTAAGTAATAAAAGGAGTTCCTAATATAAGTTCTTCACTCAAATCTTTTACTAAAATAAACGAATTATTAAAACAGAATTGTTTATTGCAAATATGTGCTTTAGACAATTTGTAATTTATATTCAATTTATTTCTAGATGTTGAATACAATTTTGTAGACGTTTTCTCATAATATTTGGTAGGTACTATTCATTCTTGAATACATTTTTGATCAGCTATTGAGTCTAACAGGGCAGTGACTTCTATTACAAAATCTTCAAATTTCAAAGTTATAGATATATACCATTTTTGAAAAGTTGTACATTTAATAGTATCTATAAATTTTATTCTATTAGATGTTTCAAATCCTTCTTCATTTTCTTTTAGAAATGGTTTTACTTCAACAAATTTTAATTTTATCATTTCTTCATTTAAATTACTGATTTCTTCATTTGAGTTTTATCATTTTCCTTTAAAGTTTTTATTTCTTCTTTAATTTGTTGTATTTCTAATTTTAGATCTTCTAAAGTTACTTCTTTATTAGTTTCTTTAAATTTATCAAATACTTCCTTAAGACTGAAGGGTTCTACTAATTTCTTAGGATTAATAAATAAAGATTCTTTTAACTTTGTTAAATATTCTTTTTTAACTTCTGAATCATCTATTTTTTTCAAGTAATTTGAAGAATAATTCTTTATTCTCCTTAATAAGTTTATTAAAGCTAATCATATTTACTTTACAATTATCATCATTACAATTGCAAATTCCTTCAAATTCACTAGAGTTATCAGATTCACTTTCTGATTCACTAGTAGAAGTATTTATTAATTCAAATATATTATTTTTAGATTCAGATTCAATTTCAGTTTCTTCATCTATTTCAGGATTATCAAGTATTTGATATGATTTTTACTTTATATCTTCATCTAAATTTAATTGACTAATCTTTTTATTTTTATTTTGCTAATTTGGGACACTTATTTGCTTTATGTCCTTTCTTACCACAAGAATAACATTTTATTTTTTCTATATTTGATGACTAGATTTTGTTTTTCTAAATCTTCTAGTTTCATTTTTATATTCTCTAGATTTGTATTCTTTATTTCTTTTAGGTTTTTTCTTTTTATCCTTAAGTCTTCTAGAATTTGGATCTAAAGAAGCATAACCAAATATTTTACAAAAATTTCCTAAATCTTTCTTAGAACTCTTATGATATTTCTTCAATTGATTTTTGAGCTTGAAATCCGTACAGATATTTAATCCTACCATATTGACATAGTTTACCAATTCTCCATAAGTAAGGGTTTCATAAGGTATATTATTATTATAATCTTGTTTCAATTTTTGTCTAACCTTTTCTGCAAATAAAGGTGGTAAACCAGATACAAATCTTGCTTTCCAAAAAGCTTGATGACGATCATTTCTAAGCATTACTTTTGTTAAAAACATATCTTTATACCATCTAAAATCATGTAATTTAGGACAAGTCAAATTTGTTAAAATTTCGCTACTTCTATCCTGAAAAGTTAAAGGATTTCCAACAAAATGTTTATTTATAGCAAATAAAAGTCTTTGGACTGCATCTAAGACTTCTTTTGTGGTTGTGACTTCTTGACCATTTTCAATTTTTACAGTGGTACTAATTTTCTTAGAATTCGTTATTTTTAGTTTACTTTCTGCTGACAAGTAATTATCCCACCATCCTCTTAGGATTCTAGTAAATCCTACTAGTAATCCCCAAACTATATCCTGCTCATCTTTACTAGTATTTGACACTTTAAATGTTGCAGTAGCCATAGACATTTCTTGTAATAAATTCAAAATCTAATGTTCAGTTAATCCATCCAAATTCCATTCTGTTATATCATTTCGAGTCTAAGCAGTTCCAGTGATTTAGTGTCTTTCTTCAAATTGCATATCAGGGAGAGAAGGTCTAGGATAATAATTTTTCAAATTCGGAAAAGAAAATGTTCCTTTTTTAAAAATTTCCTCTAACTCAGTGAGAAGCTTTACTAATAATTTCTTTTTCAGAATTAATTGTTTGAATTTTAGTTCCACTTCTGCTAAATTTATTTTTCTGTTCTGAATCTATTTTTTCTATTCACATATTAATATCTTTTAATAGAATTTCATCATCTTTAGATAATTTAAATTCTTTTCTAAATTTCATATTTGTTTTTTCAATTTCTAAAGGCTTAATAATAGGGTTTCTGTCTAAAGAGTCAACTTTTGGATCATAAGCTTTTAATTTTAATTCTCTATTAGTTTTTTCACTATTTATTCTTGAAACTTTATTTGCTACTTTTATCAATACTTGGTTAGTATAATTATTTTGTTCTATTACTTTGTTAAAGTCTTTTACTTTAACTTCTACGTTTTCTACTTTTTCATCTATTTTAAATGGTGAGGCTACAATTGTTTGATTTTTATGAACTATTTTGATTTCTTCTACAAGTGGCATAAAAGATTCTTTTACTTCACCTTGACTAGTGTACCATTTTTGGGCTATAACATTTACAGATCCTGGTAAATCTAATCTTCTAGATCTATTTAACCAATCAAAGAAACCTAAATGTTCTTTTACAATTTTCATATCCTTATAATATCTTTCTTTTAATTCAATCGTTCTTTTTTCTGGGATTGTGCTAAAAAACCAATCTCTTTTAATCCTATTTTCTTTTCTATTAAACAATTCTCTTAACAAAATTTTGTCTAGTTCAAATTCTTTTTAATGATTAATTACTAATGATTGATCATCTATATTTTCCATTTTCATTTCTGAGTATGTTGGACTTCCAGAAACTTGACTAATATTATCTTCATAATTTACTTTAGGAATTTCCTTGTTAAAATCGACACTAGCAAATTTGTTAGGTCTAGTGCTTCTAGTTGTTTCAAGTTTAGGAGAGTAACTAGTAGATGCTTCAGAAAAAGATTTTCTACTTTTTATTACTGTAACTAGTCTTTTAAATTATAGTTAACACTACCATTTGGTGTTTCAATTATTTTATCTAAAGTACTGGATTCCTGATATTTTCTTTCATTTAATCTATTAAAATTCCATTTATGCTTTTTGTTTTCCGAAACTTCACTCCATTTAACTGTTCTACTACATGCGTACTAGATCTTAAAAAGTTAGTTTCTAATAATAAAGTTTCATTGAATACTTTAGTTCTTTTGGGTTTATTGTGGTTTTTATCAATTTATAATAAATTCTATAAATTAAAACCATACCTCTAGTTCTTGTTTCAACATTATAATTCTTAACTTGCAAATTAAAAGTCATAGCTTTTAAAATATGTAGATCTTCCAAATCCAAAGAACAATTAGGATAACAATTGAAATAAACTAGTCCATTACCAATGTCATATTCAAGTACTGCAATTATACTGCGATTAAAGTCTAACCATCTACTATCTCTTAATATAAGACAAACAGGTATGTTGTGTCCTATTGGAGTAAAAAGTGGTTTGACTGCTATTTGTACTAGTCCTATATGACAATTTTTAAATTTCTTTTCAATATTCAATTTAATTGTTTGAGGATTCATCAAATAAATGGTTCCAAATTCTTTGTCTAATGATACTATTTTTTCTGTTGTTTTAATGGAAAAGTCTTGTGCAAAATCAAATAATTCTATTTTATAAATTTTTGATATTTTCTCATGGGGAATATTCTAACTTGCTAATTTCTTTTCTATATCATCAAAAGAAATACTAATTTGTTCCTTATTAACAGTGTCACTATATATTTCTGACAAGTTCTGAAAACTAGAAAAAGTTGAGACAGACATGATTCAATATCTTATGAAAACATACTTTCTATCCAAAAGTTTATTCAATCAATAATCTATAAATATCGCTTCCAATCTTATTCCTCAATTTCATTTGACCCAACCTCCTAAGGGATGCTTAGGACTTACCTAAATCTGAACTCTCCAGATATGACGTCTGTTTTCTCAGGGATCTCCTGCGTGGTCCGGCCACTATAACGCCTTCACCTTCAGCTAACACTGGCTACTCCAACCGTCTTACGGCTCACCCTGGTACTCAACCTAGGCATACACCTGATCCTGAACACCAAGTTCTGAATCTTCCCTATTCTCGGCAAAGAGTTTCAAACGAAGAAAAGGAAAGCAAAAGAAAGAGAGATTTGAAGATTATCTCATGAACTCACTTGAGGAAGAAAGAATAAAACTTGTTTAAGCTTTCAAATCAAGGTAAATGGCTTTGATACCAATTGGGGAAGATATTTGACACTTGAAAAATTAAAAGGAATTTCAAGAAGGAAAATTGGTTGAAAACCTTGGAAAAACAAGAAGACAAAATTGAAAAGAAGACAAAGAAAATGATTCAAAACACACTTGAAGACTTGGATGAAAAAAGACAAACAAGACATGAAGAAAGCTAGGAAATTCAGCCAAGATGAAAGAAAGAAAAGAATTTCAGTCGAAGAAGGAAGAAAAAGAAGACAAGAAACACATGAAGAAAAGAAGACCACTAGCAAAAATAATTGAATAATAACAAACCACTTTTATAAAGTCGTTTGTTTTATTTGTAATAATTACTTTTCAAAAAGATAGTAGAATTATTTGAATGTACTGTTCTGGAGTTAAAAGAAACATTTTGAAATCCGTTAGAAATTAGTATAAATAGGAACATTTGAAGGTGGACAAGACACGCCTAACTTTCACCGTATTTCCTATTGTAAAAGCTTCCTACTGCCTTTGTATCATCACTCTCTTTGTAAAACGAATTTGAAGTTGAATAATATTTGAAGTTGAAGCTCAAAAAATTCTTTATTTGTAAGTTTATTTTACTTTGAAGGTATTTTATTAAATTGTTTTGACAAAACAGTTTTGTGAACAATCCTTCCCCCATTGGCTATAGTATCTATTACCATTAGCTCCTGTATTTATTAATATATTTACCGAAGTAAATCTACTCCATCAAAATATTTTCCTTTTATCTTGTAATTTCTTAAACTATGTTCTTTAGCTTCTATTAGATTTTCTGGATATGTTGAGGAATATTGTCTATTAGAAGCTCTAGTTCCAGTAAATGATAATCTTGATAATTGCTGATTAGAATTTATCAGCGGTTTGTATCTTAAATCTAAGTCTATAGGTATATTTTTTATTTCTTCTATCTTTGGTAGACTAGGCATTTGAATCTGGATGACTTCATTAAATAAATAAGGAAAATCTATTGTGTCTTTTATGACAAAACATTCTGAATGATGAGTATTAGATATTGCATAAGATATCATATATGTCATTGAAAATGGTCTATTATTATTATTAAAAATTCTTTGGTTTTAAAATCTTGTAATAAACTTAAAGATTTATCAAAATCCTTATCATATAAATGATATGAAGTCCTGGGATAAATATTAAATATCAATTTTTCTATATTGTAAATTTCTTCTTAAAATTCCAAAGCAAGCTTCTTCCCCATTTAGAATTCTATTATCTATAATAGCTAAATCTGTAGGTGTATCAAATCCCTCTTTAAAGGTTGATATTATTATTATCTGAATAGCTCCTATATATATCCATCCTAAAGTGTTTCTTATTTCTAGTTTTATCTTTTGTAATTTTTCTTGAATATCCTTTTTAGACAATAAAGGTATCATTACCTCATTAGAGTTAAAGAAACTTCTAATGCTCTATCTTGAATATTTAATCCATAAAAAAGATAATGTTTTCTAGGCTTAATACCCAATTTTTCTAATACATTTACTCTAAATCCTGAGTAATTTGATAATGAAAATCTTTCATTTTGTATCTATTTTAACTTTCTTTTATCTATTAGTATATCTTACTTATATTCTCCAGTATATTCTAATGAATTATTGTTATTTTCATAAGGCGAGCGAGTTCTAATTATATCTTGTTCATTCATTATCTGAAGTTGATTTATATTCAGTATTTGTATATAAAAAAATACTGCAATTGAATTCTAAATTTTCATATTTTTATCAAACTTCTTTGGACATCTATTAGCATAGTGTCCTATCTCATGACAATAATAACATTTACAATCCTTCGGATTTTTGTTATATCTTCTTTTTCTATAATATGAAGGGTTTTTAGGTCTATCATATCCCTTCCTATTGTAATATCTAACCTTTCTCCTTTTAAAATAGCTTTTCTTATAATATTTTCTTTTCTCATATCTTTTCTTTATCTTACTATAAGTATAGGGAGAATCACATCCTATCATTAAGGCATCTTTTGATTATCATAACATAAAGAAACTGTTTTCTTTAATCCTTTTGTCATTTTTGCTAATATCGCATCTCCACACCATTCACTCAATTTATCTTTTAGATGGGTTATTCTTTTTCCTAAAGTATCTGCAATTCCTAGGTAAGTATCTATTAGTTTTTTCCCCAAGTTTCAGCTATCTTGGTAAAAAACATTGGCAGATAACTCTGTGTATCAGATACTCTATTATATATGTCATAATAATAATCTTGAAAAACGCAAATATATTTATCAATTTCACAAATATCACGCAATTGTAATCTCAATAAAGCTATCATATATTTACTAATGGTTCCAGGATTTTTTAAAAATTTTTCTTCTCCAGCAAACTCTAATCTTATTACTTCTGCAACTCTAGATATAAGATCTGCAATATTATCATCATCACCAGATATCTGTCTCTTTGTATCTAAGTCTATATTTGGCCAGAATCTAAGTACACTATTGATTGAACTTTCAATAAAATGTTTTTTTAATCTCATGATCCATCTTATTAGCAATTACAGTAATTCTTACAGCTGTTTCCAATTTATCTATGGCCTTTTCAGTGTTACTAACACAATCTAAATCCAAATAAATTCCAAATGGACTAATTGGTTCATTTTTCATACTTCCAAAAGGTGTAATAGTTTTAATACTTGAATTTACTCTTGCATAGCCTCTAGTTGGTTTAAAACTTGATCTTCTAATAGTTGGATGACTAGTACTTGAGGTAGGAGTATTAGTGATGTTTGGGTTCCATATATTTTCAGCTTTTATCATATGATTAGGTTTTATATTTATGAAATTATTATTAGGTTTTATATTTATGAAATTATTATTATCTCCTTTTAGTGTCAAATCTCCAGAGTAATTACATTATCTACATCATATATTTCATTCTCTAAATTTGAATTTACCATTTTAAGTTATTACCACCATATCCTTTAGGTATTTTCATTTTTTCTAAATGCTTGCTAATCTGATCTTTATAACTCGTTTTTGAAGTTCGTGGAGATTTTTGATTATCTATCATCTTTTTAATTTCTTGTAATTCTTTTAATATCTTTTCTCCAAAATATGGTATCATTTTTTGGATTTCTATAATATCTTTATCCGTTTTCAATAAACAATCTTCTTCAACCCTCTTAAATTCAGTCATTCAAATTTAATTCTCTATAATGCCTGGTTAGCTTTAAATGTCTTTTCTTTGTTTTTCTTTTAAATTTATCCATATGTACCATATTTCTTCATTATACGATTGAATTGATTTTATAGTTTCTTCTATAGCACCAATAGTTCATAAACAATGTAATCTATATTGCCAATATCTTCTTTTTAATTCACAATTTTTAACTTCATCATCTATATCTTTTATTTTATAGAAAACTTTATCACAAGTCTCACAATGCATATCAATCTGACTTATATCCCCAACCACCATCATCTATTAGGTGTCCACCATTATAAAATCTAATAGGAATATCATTGTTTTCTTGGTCTAAACCTTTTGTTTCTTTAATGCTATTTGTAAAATCTTCTATATCCATAACTTCATTAAAATATATATCTGAATCTTCATTTGTTACTTCTAACTTATCAATTTATCTAAAAATCTTTTGAATGTCAAACTCAAAAAAATATTCAAAATTAAAATGTGAAATAATCAAACATGAGACAAATACAAAGATCATGTATTTTAGAATATAATTTTTTATATATTAAAACATTTAACATTTTATTTTAAGAAATCTATAATAAATTAATACACAATAGCAAGTCTTCCTCTAGTTATATCTCTATCTATTATATATACTTAAAGAAAACTCAAATTTTCAAAAACTTCATTTTTTCTTTGATTTTAACCTCTCAGTTATGACACATCACCCATGCTTTTTCTAATTTTTTTGATTAAAAAATTCAATAAATTATGTAACAAATATTTTAAGAAAAATGAATTCACCTAACATTTTTCAAAAAATAATTAAATAAATTATATATCAAAGGATGAATTTGTGTAAAGAGACTTTTCATATTCTTATATTGTTATAAATATTATATTTTTAAATGATATAATCAAATACCAAATATAAAAATATATCTACTTTATATATATATATATATATATATATATATATATATTAAAAAATAAATAACAAATCTATCTATCTATTATCTATATGTAAAACAAACTCCTAAAGTCAATAAAATCTTTGTTTTTTCTTAAGCTCTTTGGATTTTGGATGAAACACTTGTACACATATTTTATTTTTCTCAAAATATTATAATGTTAAAAGATTGAATGGATTAACATCTTTCATGAACCAATGCACTTCTTCAATTATTATTAAACCCTACAACTTCCATGATCGATAAAAAATAAATCACCTCTTCATATCTATTATCTATATATGCCCATAGCACAAGAAGTTGACAAGTGTCGTTCTCTAAATACTTATGACAAAGTTTAATTATATCGAAAATACAAGGATAATAATTGTTTTAGTTAAATAAATATTTAATAAATTCAATAAATTTATTTTGAAAAAAATTAATTAAATATTAGTTTTTTATATAAATATAAATTTTTGTATTCTTATCAAATTATTTATAAAATGATCATAATATTTTTAATGCAATAATTATTTTATTTTATTTGTTAGAATAAAAAATTTTCAACTTATTTAAGTAAATAGTGATAACATATTAACAAATAATATTGTGAAATATAACCAAATAAAAGAATTTACATGCAATATAAGTTATCAATATCAATAACAATTCATAATGAAATTTAAAACTGCAATAACTAATATGAACTTAACCACATGAAATAATGTAAAAGGTAACGTATTATTTTATTTTTGAAAAAATAATTATTAATAATACAAAAAATATATATGTTTTGATTTTTTTGAATTTTTATTTTAAAAATACATTAATTTGGACGAGTGATGAATAACCTGATGAATTACTCTTCTCACATTCCTATACATCGTGTAGGTATTATACTAGTAAAAAGATTAAAATAGATTCCCAACACTCCAAAAACACAATTTTTTTTCCAATAATTTGAATCTTGAGATGTAATCTATACAACTAAAATTTTGGCATCTACTTATCAACTATCGTATTCAATTAACCAAATCTATCTACAGTATTCAATATATAAAGATAATCCAACAGTTTTCCATCCTCCCACTCAACTTACATTTAATAGAAATACCTTTCCCTTCTTACTCTATCTTAGCTAAACTTATTTTCTTTGTGAATTCCTTTTGTTAGATGATAGATCATGGAAGGCGTATTTTAAAAAGTGAGGGGTAATGCAAAGGGCTTAGAGGTAATTATTACTGTTAAGGTTTATGCATTGAATAGGTAAGAACCATAACATTCATAACTTTTGCACTTAATTCAAGGAATTTTGGCTATCACATACACAAATAATCCCCCCCCCCCCCCAATTTTGATGTCTTATCGTACTTCATTTTTGTTGTGAATTGTTTGGTGTCATAATTCTTTTCATGATTTGTTATCAAAAAAATATTTTACACTTAATTTTAGATATTGAGTTGTGAATATATTCTAAATACATAATCCTTTGAAGTCATAGAATATATTTATATATAAAATTAAAAAGTGAATAGCCCCTTAACCTTGCTAGAAATTGAATTCGTTTTTTTCTTCTAGAGTCACCCATTATAATTATATGCATTTGTTAAAGTTCAACAAAATAAAGCCTAATATGATGAAAATACATAATTTTTTGGAAGTATTATAGTTAAAAATAAATCAAAACAACATTATTTTGATATTATTAAGAAATGCCAAGGTAATAAAAAAAATATATCATTAATGACATTATTATAGAAATATTAAAAAATTATTATTTTAGTTCTTTGGGAAAATCCCATGCATTTCATGGATAACTATCCTAGTTTAATGCATTACATCCTTTGTGGGTTTTTAATAGACAAAAATTAATTCTCAAAAATCAGTATTAGTTTATGTAAGTTATATGGTAATTAATAATGTTTAATAATTGGATATTAAGTCCAGAATTATATACTCCCTCCATCTGGGATTGAATATCCCCATTTTCACTTACACATATTTTAAGAAAATAGTTTTACTTAGTTCATTTTTAAACTACAATGTCAATTTTCTTACTAAAATTTTATCTAATTAAGGAAATGAGACATTTATTTTCGAAAAACTTAAAATGGAATATGAGACATTCAATTTCAAATAGAGAAGATAGTAGTACTTATTAGTGCTATGACACTTTTAGGTCAAGAATTACACAATCTACTTATTAATTACTAATAGAAATAAAAGTGTTATTTAATTAAATATTCATAATACTTTTGTATTACAAATCATTATTAGACAAAGAATGGACAGTAGGAAGATTTTTCTTAGTATTAATTATTATTATATTTATTTTAGTTAGAAGATAATTAAAATTTTAAATTATTAAATATTTTTTCAATTAAAAATTATAGTATCTTTATTTCGTAAACAAAATGGGTAATAAAATATAAAGAATTTTAATTCTGCAAAAAAATTAACTTGAATACTCAATAGAAATAAAAATCATAATATTCATAAAAAAGGTAAAAAATGAAGAATCCTTTTGTTAAAAATTACTTTAAATTATAATTTCATATATAAAAAATAAATATGTAATAGTATAAGAAAACATGTAATTGACATACAATACAATTATAAATTAATTATTAAATAATGAGAAACATTGATATAGTACTGAAGTTAATGTTCAAAGTCAATATTGTTATTCATTATTATTTTTTTGCTATTAAGTACACAAACAATTTTCAGATAGCCGAGTCAAAACTTCTGACTACATTCCAATGAATTTTAGGTCAAGATAGCATGTTTTGGCCGTTTTAATACTTGAAGCAACTAGATTTATAATTGATACCCATTGTTTTTCTTTCGCAAAATAAGTACCCAAATTACTTATGGATCGAAGGTTGTTTGAGTACTTAATTGGTTAAAAAGAAAAACAACAAGCGCCATTCATAACTTTGAACATAACTTTAGTTACCAAATAGTGATTATTCTCTTAAAAAAATTTGATGTAGGTTGTATGATTGGAAATACTTCGGGATGTAATTAGAGGTACCAACTTGGAAGTTCTGAAAGTTATTTGGGTATTTAGTTGGCCAAAAAAAAAGGTATCACTATTGGAATTAATAAGAAATTAATAACCAACTATCACAAGTACGCAATATTCACTATCTACATCATATTTTCCCGTTTTGCTCCTCTATCCCTAATTGACTAGAGCATCGAAGGAGTTATGGACCAACCCACAACTCATTGACCATTTCCTTTCGCAGGTACTCACGTTGAAGTTACCCGCAACATCAGCCAGCAACAGACAGAAAAATAGACAAAAGAAAATAAGCAGTTGTAATGGTCACTGCCGGCAGCAGCCATTGCCTGACCTATCTTCGTCGGCATCAAAGCCGGAGCGGCAACCACTTACCAGACATTAGTACAGAGAACAATTGGAATTTCTGGTGTCTAATGTTGTTTTTCTCGGACCAACTTGATTAGTGTTTCTAAAAATTCATATTACTTTGACTAACATAAATTTAATTAATTTAATATGAATTAAGAATATTATTGTCAATATATTCTAAAAGGTACTTACATAAATACAAAATATATTTTGAAAAGAATATATATGATGGGTGAAATGGACACGACTTGTACAAGTCAACATAAATAGGCACGACCTGGACAAGTCAACATAAACGGGCATGATCCAGACAGCAGTCAACCCACCTGGGCCAAAGGCCTCATACCTTTAGTACATGAAAGTTAGACTCACAGAGTCAACGAGGACACGTGGGCAACAATCAGCTACCATCGACCTCCAGGTCATCTACCTAGAGGTACCCTACCTCCTAAATGAGATAGAACAAAGGTCTTGCCAGACCTCGACCTCCGACCTAGCAAGCTCTAATCCGACTAAATCTTCCATGCCACGATCAATGGTGTGCGACTCCTAACTACTCTCAAGAGCCAAGGATCACTCGACTCGACTTCACCAGAAGAGATGTTCGAGACTTTGAGCATCCACTTGGAGATCGGGAAGTCGGTCTGAAGGTCAGTTACTGAGCTCATAGCTCTCAACAGAGACCTAAATGGCAAGATCTCTTGTTCCAGGGAAACTCCACGATTCTAGGAGCAATTGGCGAGATTCAGTAGAATCCCACAATTATCCTAATGGAATACTGTTACGTACTGGGGAGCAGTAATCTAGAAGTTAACGGGATTTCTCCTCTACAAAATAAAAACACTCACAATTGGTCTAAAGGCAGGGAGAGGAAAAACACACTAAATTGGATAGTTTTCTAGAAACGGTCTTGTATCCTTGATTATCCCTCGGAATACTAACTTAGGTATCAGAGCTCTTCCCTGGGTGATAGCCCACTCTGGTGACTGTTGCCTTCATTTCTCAGGTTGTAGATCACGGAGCTTCATCAAGTTCTGTGGGGTGACTTGGTGTTCACTTTTGAGCACCATCACTTCTGGGGCCGTCTATGGGAAAGCAGAAACAAAAAAGCCTAGCCTTCTTTCCAAATCTAAAAAACTAATAAACAATCCTGATAACTCAGTCTCGACCGTCCTGTGTTCAGCCGCCACACTAAGGCAAGCCACGTAGTAGAACACTACTGCTCACTAGCCGAAGTGGTGCTCGAAATGCCACCTTTGGAGTAGGCTGCAAATAACAATAATCCTGGCCTTGTCACTCAGTAGGATCTGAAGGGAACCAGATCCTGAATCCATCAGGAAACGGATCCGGAGTCCCAGGATTTTAAAAAAAATTTCTCTCACATAAGGAGGTCGAGAACGATACCTGGAAT